>JAKTZW010000426.1:0-27594 GCA_030579015.1 Zhuliangozyma blackwelliae | reverse complement strand
CCACCGATATTTTGAGGGGGTTGTTTCGCCTGCACTTCAAACGCTCTCTCCTTAAATTTGTTTCGCCTGGCTTTTCCTCTTTGTGCAAAGCCAGGCGTGTAGCTATAAACCAGTGACTACTAAACATATGAGTATACTGAACACATTCATTTCGTAATACAAAGACCAGTAAATTTTGCGTGTCCATGACTGCTTGTGAGAAATAGTGGCGGTTCCTTTATCCGCTCGCTCCAGCCCAACCCAGCCCACTCAGCCCATCCAGCATCCCACGCATCACCCACACCCACCACACATGTACACCTACACACATCAGCCCTTGTTCTCCCATATGACGCATCTTAATTGTTGCAAAAGCAAAAAAAAAAATATGGAAACTGCACACTCAGACAAACACCTGCACAGATACACACGCATTCCCACTCTCCCACTCCCTCTCATACACACACTCCCGCCTTGCTTTTCCCTCCTACGAACCCACCACCCCCTCAGGAGGAACAACGCACAACAGCCCACAACACTGACCCACTCAAACCAAACAAAGCCAGGAAAAAAAAAAAAAATCTAAATTCAAACTGTGAAACCTCCAAGAGAAAGAAAGAAAAAAAAAAAAAGCGTAATCTGCAAAACAAACAATTTTTTTTTTTTTAAAGTTTAACCTGCAATGTATATATGCACCAAGGACAATAGCACAACATGGTTGGCGCACGCAACTCACTTTAGTTTCGTTTCTTTCTTTGCCGCTAATTATTTATTTATTATTATTATTTTTAACAGCCAAAGCATGCATCTGCACTCTGCACCCCGAATAGGAGTTTCTCCAAGTTGATTACACTGTTTTATATATATATATACTGAAATACATTCCCATACAACAACCAGACAGCACCCATCAACATCAACACCACCAACAGCAACAGCAAGCAGTAGCTATACCACTACCACCACACCTGTACTCCCCCACCACCCCTGTACTCCCCCCACCATGGACCTGTTTTACGTGTCAACCTATATCCGGTTTGTGTGGATCATTATATCCCACAATGACAGCCAGAATGAAAATGGCGACTGCCCCTCCACCACATTTCACCAGTTTAATTCCAAGTATGGCAAGTTTCTCCACCAGTTGATTGAAAACTCACAACTAGCGCCCGCCAACCTTATGATTAGCTTGTACTATTTGTACCGCCACTTTAACCACAATTGCGTGTTGCAGACACGAGTGTCGCCACAAGAGGATTCGTCCATTTACATTTACCTTGTGGTTGTGTCGCTTGTGTTGCTGAATAAGGCGTTTGACGACCAGAGCTATACATTAAAGACGTGGTTGGTTATCATCAACAATACCAAGAGCAAGTGCATCAAGCTTGACTTGAAGCTCCTTAACCATTTGGAGGGGTACTTTTTGTCGTCGTTGAATTTCAAGCTTTCGTTTGTGGGTATGATTGGTGACACTGCCTTTTGGAATGTGCTCGCCACCAGCTCCAAGGGGTTCAAGATTAACAAGACCATTGTCAATAAGTTCAAGGCTGTGGTTGACACTGAATCCACATTTTCCAGTGTGGGCAAAAACTCGTGCCCTGCCAAGACGAGGTTGTTGTCATTGTCGACGCCTCTGACGTCGTCTATCCCATCGCCCATGATCAACACTGTCTGCTCCTTGACAACGGTGTCATTGTCGTCTCCCGTGAATGCATCGACCTTTTCCTCGCCCTTGGACTCGGCATTGCCATTGACGCCATTGACTCCGTTTGGAAATGACTATCAGTGCTGCAACAAGAGGAGAAGAGTGCAGCCCCAGCCAGTGCTCATGGGACAACCAGTGCAACCGCTCCTGGTTTATCAGTTTCAGCCAGTGGTTGCCCCGCAGTTTTATCTCGCTGAACAGCAGTTTGCCGTGCCCATGTTGCCACCATTGCTCCCCACCCAAAAGGCTTTCCCTACGCACTATTCTAATGAACAAGCACCACATATCAACACCTTTTGGTGAGTGTGGATGAATCCACCACCACCACCATCACACCATGCATTCTGCGATACATATGGTTATGCTTTCACGATTATTCCACCACGTCTTTATTTCATTACTTTTGGTTGTTGTTTTTTTTTTTTTTTTAATATTGGGTTTATATATACAAAAGAGTCAGAGATGGATATCTCTCGTCAAAGGGGTTTTAATTACATATAAAAAAATCAAGTTGATTAATTTATAGGGTCTTTCAATAAAGGAGATAATGTCGATTGGTTGAATGCGTATGGTGTATGGTGTGTGTGGTGTGTTGCCTAGTTGTCTGGTTGTCTGGTTGTCTGGTTGTCTGGTTGTCTGGTTGTCTGGCTATCTGGTTGTTTCCCATTTTTGTGGTTGCAAATGTCTCTATATGCAGTACCATAAAGTATCGTTTCTCTTGAAGGAGGAAAGTGGAGGTTAACCTGTTTTTTTTTCCTTCTGTTTTACAGGTTGCATCCCATTTTACAGCTTGCCTGGTTGCTTATTGTTACCACGCCAACGGAAACTCAATCAACAACAAAAAAAAAGAAATTCACATACAGAGGAATACCAACCAAAAAAAAACGGCAGCAGTTTCCCCAAAATCTTTTTTTTTTTTTTTTTCCATTTATTAAAAAAAGCCAAAATGAAGAAACAAAAACAAAACTTGTGACAATCTTTTTTTTTTTTTTTATTTTACCACCGCAAGAAAATTGCCGGGGGTAGTAAATCAGGCTTAACTACAAACACCCAAAAGGCTGGTGTTGTTGTGATGTGTGTTGTGATGTGTGTTGTGGTGTGTGTTGTGGTGGTGCTGTTGTTCTGTTGTTGTTGTTGCTCTGTTGTTGTTTCTATTATTAACAGTGTCCAGCATAGATTGCCAGCGTTTCACTAGGCTTTTCTCACGCCCCCCCCTTTGAAACTTGTTATGCTGGCGCTAATAGCTTGAACTATAAGCTTTATTGGTGTTTTCTCCCTGCTGCAAAACAAAAGAAAACAAATCAAATCAAGACAAGACAAGACAAGACAAGACAAAACTCAACAAGACAAGACAAAACAAAACTCAACAAGACCCAACAATCACTCACAACAAGAGTAACACTGAAAAACCAAAGTTTTCCATTTTTTCTTGTTTCCCACCCCGGTCTGAGTCCTGAGTCTGGTTGCCTGTTTGTTTGCCTGCCACGAGTAATCTTACGACTCTGTTGCCTGTTTTTTTTTTTTTTTAATTATTGCCTTTTGCTCCTTGGTGCACGCAATACGGGGAAAGGTTGGCTCAAGTCAATTGAATGTATCATCATAATAGACTTTACAAAAGTGTCGATCATTGTCTGAGCAGCCCACAACAGACGAAAACCCAAACAAAAGCTGGGTCAGGCGGAAGGTATCATGATGTTTCATCATCATCATAATCATCAACATCATCGTACATTGTGTTTATGTTTGGTGTTGCTCCCCACCAAGTGTCAGAAACAAGGAGCAAATGATTTACAATCGCCAATTCCTTCTCTGTTTGGTCTATCTCCTCCCTCCAACCCCCACGCCTCCGCCCTGTGCTATTACTCAGTTTAAGGTTCGTGTTTTGTGCCTGCCTGTCTATAAGTTCTCTTTCCACTTCTCCCCCCCCCCCTTCCCAAGGCTGGTCTTAAAATAGCCCAGCGCAATCAACCACAAGACGGACTTGTGCTTTATGGCCAAGCCTGGTGGTGGTTGTGAGGAGTACACGACCCTGGGTCTCGCCACGGACTTGGCTCATTTTCTTTCTCCTTGTACACGACTCTTGAACCCGCTAGAGATGAGTCTTGCTTCTCTTTTTTTGGGGGTGACAAGGACTCTGTTTGATAAACCATGATTTGTGGAATATGCCTGGTTGCCGAGTCGAAATACAAGTGTCCGAAATGTTCGGTGCCGTACTGCTCTTTGAGCTGCTATAAATCCGAGTCGCATATTGATCCAGAGCCAAAGGGGAATGCTCCATCAGACAATAATCCACCATCAAGCAATGTTCCATCAAACAATGACCCACCACCAGTTCCCGCCACGTCCAAGTTTGACAAGTTGTTGAGTGACCCGGCAATACAAGGCATGTTGAAAGAGCCCTCGCTTCAATTCCACTTGGTTACAATTTTCAAGATTTTAAATGACCCAAAGTTTGTTACCCCCAACAATATGCCCCTTGACCAAAAGAGACACATTGCCAATTTGAAATTGACCGACTTGCGCGTGGGAGGCATTGAAGAGAATCAGCTAGTGGAGGAGTTTGTGCAGCGGGTATTATATCTATTGCAGGCTTGAACACATGGCTATACAAAACTGTCTTCCTGCATCACCACTGCCTGCATCACCACTGCCTACATTTCTCCATGCCTACACACCTAAACATCACCACCCCAAATGTTTTTCTGCTGGCCATGCATATCGTGGCCAAACTCGTACCGAAACAAGTACCCGCCAAGATCACCCAGCTTATCACTGGCGTCGGGCTTGCACTCGTCATTCTCCAAGTCCAAATGGCCCGTGGTGACAAACATTTCATTGCCATCCACCCCGCCAAAGGTTACACAAGTCAACCTCTGCGCCGGAAGCAAAATCTTTTCCACCACCGCGCCCAGAGAATCAATGTGCAAAATGGTGCTGGTGCTAAACACACACGTGTATATGTCTCCCTGGGTGGTCATGGTTAAGCCATCGGGCTCGGGGCTATTTTGCTCCGGGAATGCCGCTTTGGTGTTGACAAAGGGCTGCTTGTTGGTCAACTTGTTGGTGGCGTGGTTGTACTCATACCTCCAAATGGTGTATGTGAGCGAATCGGTCCAAAAGAGGTGCTTGCCATCCTCGCTAAATGCAAGCCCATTGGAGATCAATGTATCCGTTTCCATCACGGTGCACTGCAAATCCGGCGTGATGCGGAAAAGCTTGCCCTCGGGCTTGATCCCCTCCGCCAGCGCCACGGGGAAATCATTCATGAGTCCGATCCAGAGGTTTCCCCATGGGTCAACAATGCCATCGTTGGATCTTAACCGCAGTGCCTCCTGTGGGGTGAGGGGGTATTTGAAAAAGTATTCAATGGTGCTGGTGGTGAAGTCCCCACGGGCAACGCCATACTTGCCACAGACGAGAATCACATTTTGGTTCTTGGTCAAGGCAATCGCGCCAATCGACTCCTTGGGGTCCTGCCATTTAAGCGTCTCAATCGTGGTGGGGTTGGCGAGCTTGACCCGGTGCACCTCGCCGACAATAATGTCCACCCAGAGCAAGGTATCGTTGCGCTTGTCATAAGTGACTCCCTCCGTAAGTCTGCCTCTGTATGAGCTGGGAAACACGTTGCCTGCCTCAATGGAAATTGTCATTATCGTGTGTGTAGAATGGGTTTGTAAAGAGGGGTTGTGGAGAGGGTTTGTAAAAATGGGTGTGGGCGACTTTCGTGGGATATTTATTGCTCAAATAAATTGCGGGATTGTTTCCTGATGAGGAGGGGAAGAAGCGGGAAAAAAGAAATAATGGCTCTATACAGGATCGCCTCTACCTTCTTGTGGCAGCTACTGTTGCAGCTGTTGATGTTGCTGCAGCTGCAATATGCTCCACTCGCGGGCCAACTCAACCATGGCCCCGCTATCCATGGCGGCCCCAACCACGTCCAACGGAACCTGCGACTCGCCGTGCTCCTTCCGGGCCAACGCGCCAAGATTTGTCCGATCAACCAACCGAAACTCATACTCGTCGTCGTGCATCTTCAGCGGTTCAAGCTCGAGCAACTCGTTCCAGGTAAAGAGCAACCCATTGCTCTTTCGCGAAAATGGGTTAATGTCAACAATGTACACGGTGTCAAACGGCCTGGGGATATACACGTCGAGAATGTACTTGCTGAGCCGCGTGTTTTGGGCCATGGTGGGAATCACTTGGGTATACACAAACTGGCTAATCTTGTCGTCCAACGTGGGCTTCAACTCATTGTTGAGAAACTCATAGTGGTTTAAATCCCGTTGCGAGATGCCCAAAATCTTTTCGTCCTTGATAAACACGCGGAATTCCAACGCCGGGTTGATCTCCTCCCACCGCTTCAACACAAGCTCGTACTCCACCGGGGGTGTAGCTACATCTCCTGTTCCTACACTTGAACCACCATCCGCATCCCCCCTGCTGTCATCCACGGCCGAGAAGGGAGCGTCCAAATCGTCAACTATATGGTCCGACGAATTTAGGAGTAGATAAACGTCATCGGCATTTCTGCACTGGGTGGTGTTTCCCGGCATGATCCACTTGGCATCCTTGGGACTCGACCAGTTGAGTTTGGGCATAACCTTCCCGCCAAGCTCAATGATACCCCGAACGAGTTCATCATGGAGAGACTGGAACGCATCAACACCGGGCTCCGGGGTGTTTGCCTCGTCTTCCTCCCAGTCGCTATACTCGTTGTCGCAATTGGGAACAACCGCGGCGCGAGCTGCTGCTACTGCTGCTGCTGCTGATGACGATGTCGAGGTGGGGATCCTAATGCTTTCGTTGGCGAGGTAGTCTAGAAACGCCTGGGGTATTGGCCGAATCACTTTGGCGGGGAACGTGTTGTGGGGGAAGTAGGGGGCCCAGTTGGAGTATGTACATTGCAACACCTCATCTGTGTCAAGGCTGATATCTTTAAAAGTGGTGTATGTCATGGTTGGTTGGTTGGATAGAGTGGAACCTTTGCTTTCCCTTCCTTCCTTCCTCCCCCCATCTGCTGCTGCTTCCCTCATCCTACACGTGACACGCGCGGACAAGGCCAAAAAAAAAAAAAAAAATTCTTCCCAAATCGAACGCTGTAGAAGAAGAGAAGGAGAAAAAAAAAAAAGAGAGAGAATCAATCTTCAGCAGCACATACACACACACCCACATTCGACAATGGCAGCAGCAGCAGCAGCAGCAGCAGGAGGGAGAAGGAACGTGTCCAACGCTACATTCAAAGATAAGGAAAAGCCTCAGGAGGTGCGCCGGGCAAACATACTTGCTGCGAGAGCCGTGTCCGATGCGATTCGTACCTCGTTGGGACCCAAGGGAATGGACAAGATGATTAAAACCAAGACGGGCGAGATTATTATTTCCAACGACGGTGCCACCATCTTGAAACACATGGCGGTGTTACACCCCGCGGCAAGAATGCTCGTTGATGTGAGTCATGCCCAGGATGTTGAGGCTGGCGATGGCACCACCACCGTGGCCATTTTGACGGGCGCGTTTCTCGGCGCCGCTGAGAAATTGCTCAACAAGGGCATCCACCCCACGTTGATTGCCGAAAGTTTCCAGAATGCCGCCAAAAGGGCCACGGGGATCTTGCTTGACATGTCGTACAAGATTGAATTGGCCGATCGCGAGCAATTGGTTAGGGCCGCGTCGACTTCGTTGAGCTCCAAAATCGTGTCGCAGCACTCGCGGTTGTTGGCGCCACTAGCCGTTGACTCGGTGTTGAAGGTGTCCAACAAGGAGGAAAACAATGTTGACTTGAACGACATACGGTTGATCAAGAAGGTGGGCGGCACCATTGACGACACCCAGTTGGTCAAGGGGGTGGTGTTGACGCAGAATGTCGTCAAGAATGCCGGTGGGCCCACCAGGATTGAAAAGGCCAAAATCGGGTTGATCCAATTCCAATTGTCGCCGCCCAAGCCCGACATGGAAAACAATGTTGTGGTGAATGACTATCGACAAATGGACAAGATTCTCAAGGAGGAAAGAGCCTATTTGTTGAATATCTGCAAAAAGATCAAAAAGGCAAAGTGCAATGTGTTGTTGATCCAAAAGTCGATTTTGAGAGACGCCGTCAACGACTTGGCGTTGCACTTTTTGTCGAAATTGAACATTTTGGTCATCAAGGACATTGAGAGGGACGAGGTGGAGTTTTTGTCCAAGGCCATTGGGTGCAAACCAATTGCCGACGTGGACACCTTTACCGAAGACAGGTTGGGGTCGGCCGATTTGGTGGAGGAGATTGAAAGCAGCGAGTCCCGGATTGTTCAAATCACCGGGATTGCATCGAAAAATACCAAGCCAACCGTGTCGGTGATTATCCGCGGAGCCAACCAGCTTGTCCTTGACGAGACGGAAAGATCCCTCCACGATGCCCTTTGCGTGATTAGGTGCCTCGTTAAGGAAAAGGCGTTGATTGCCGGCGGCGGGGCGCCAGAGATTGAGGTGTCGAGACAGTTGATGAAGGAGGCAAACAAGCTTTCTGGCGTGGAGCAGTTTGTCTACCAAGAGTTTGCCCAGGCGTTGGAGGTTATCCCCACCACGTTGGCGGAGAATGCCGGGCTCAACCCCATTATTGTGGTTACTGATTTGAGAAACAGGCACGAAAATGGCGAGAAGGATGCTGGCATCTCCGTGAGGAGATCAGGCGCGTCAAACATTTATGACGAGCACGTTTTGCAGCCGGTGTTGGTGAGCATCAGCGCCATCACATTGGCGTCCGAGTGTGTCAAGTCCATCCTCAGGATTGATGATATCCAAATCAGCCGTTGATTTGTTGCTCTAAAAAGTGTACCTACGTATTTATATGTATATATACATGTTATACCAACTTGACGGATCTAGATACACCCTTTTTGATACCGGTCTTTTCACCCTCGTATGGCCCGTTGTTGGCGCCGCTGTACACTTGTCTGACCGACTTGAGCTTCTTCTTTGCCTTTTCGTACTGCATTCTCTTTTTCACCCTCGAGTTTCTAAACTCCTTCTTTCTGTGCGGTGTGAGACCCTTGTTTTTGAGGATTTGGTAGTTGATTGCCCGCTTCCCATCAGCACCGGTTTCTTCTTGGAGTTCGGCCAATTTACCCTCCTTGGCCGCTTTCACGGCGGCCTCGTGAGCAGCTTTCCTGGCGCTCTTCTTCTCGGACTTGCCTTGCTTTACCGACTCGTAATAATCGTCGTCGCCTGCACCAGTGGCAACATCGTCGTCGTCGCCAGCACCAGTGGCAAAATCGTCGTCTTCTCCGTCGATATCATGCTTGGTCTGGCCCCTCTTTTTCGCCTCTTCAATCAACCGCTGTTGCCTCTCAAAAAGACGCTCCTTATAAGGCACGTCCATGTCACCGGAATACGTCTGGTCGCGCTTGGCTGCTGCTTGGTCAATCTTGGACGTGTAAAAACGCAATGTCTTTTTGCGACGCGTCTTGTCCTCCATGTCCACATCCTCGATTGCCGACTCGGTAAAGTCGTCGCCTTGAGCGCGGACACGCCTAATTGTTCGTTTCTTGGTGATGTCAATCTCGGGAAGCTCCAACTGCGTTTGCTGCTCTGGCTGTTCCTCCTCCTCCTCTTCCTCTTCCTCCTCTTCCTCTTTGTCTTCCTCTTCCAGCTCCTGCTCCTCCCTAGCATCGACAAAGTCATCCTCATCAAACGAGCTCTCGTCTTCCACTTCAACGGCTTGTTCCTTGATGGCATCCGGCAAGCCACTCGCCTGTCTCCAAATCTCACGCGACGATAAAATCGTCTCCATGATCGGGTGATCTTTCATGCTGGTGAATGCGTCTCCGCTCCTCAAATTGTCCACGAGTATGGCAAAGTACGACGATATCGCCCCGAGGTATGCCGATAATGCAACCTTTTTCACATTCACAAATTCGTTATTGTCTCCTGCAATCAAGCTATCAAGCACCTCCTTAAGCTGGGCGAGTTCTTGCAATAGTGGCACAAACTCAGGGAATGACTGTTTGAGCAAACTCAATTGCTCAGCCTCGTCAAGATTTTCAATCGACGTCTGGGTGGCAATCACATGGCTATCCTTCTTGTCGTCCTGAACTTGCTCGGCCTTTTTCTGCCAGTCTTCCATCATCTCCTCGTCGATATAGTCGTCCATGGCCAATTCCTGGAGGTGTTTCTTTTGCTGGCGGAGCGCTTCCTCTGCCATTTGCTTGCCGTCTTCGTCGTCAGAGGCATCGTCACCACCATAATAGTTCTTTTTGCCACCCCACCCTTTCTCCTCATCCTCATCCTCCACATTCTCGTCCTCCTCATCCTCTGCTTCTTCGTCCTCTTCCACCTCTTCCTCATCCTCCACATCCTCCCCCTCTTCCTCCCCGCTGCTTTCATCTTCCTCAACCCGCATCACTTCTTCCTCTGAATCTTCATCCTCATACTGGCTCCCCCTTCCGTATTCACCTGCATCGTTCAACATGATCTTTTCCCTATTGGAGTTGAACGAGTCAACCTCATCCAACTCAATCTCATTTTCATTCTCCTCTTGTCGTTGTGGTCTGTTCCGTCTTGCCA
Organism: Zhuliangozyma blackwelliae; assembly: GCA_030579015.1. Lineage (NCBI taxonomy): Eukaryota > Fungi > Ascomycota > Pichiomycetes > Serinales > Debaryomycetaceae > Zhuliangozyma > Zhuliangozyma blackwelliae. The sequence continues at coordinate 17,369 of JAKTZW010000426.1, read as the reverse complement.
TTTGGTGTAACGGTTGATGATGCTCATCTCTCCAATTTTTTTATTTTTTTTTTTTTGCTTCACACACTCTTTGATTCTCTCTCTCTCTTTTTTTTTCACCAAGCACTTTTGTAATCCACCACCAAGCAAAACATACCAATCCATGTCCAACCGTTTGGAGTCCCTCAACTCAAAGAAGCCAGGACAGTCGCCGGCACCCAAGCCGTCGTTGAAGTTCAAGCCAAAAGCGGTGCAAAGAAAGTCCAAGGAAGAGAGAGCAAAAGATGCGCCAACACAAATCAAGGAAGAACAGCCTCGACAACCATCCACCAGAGGCAGGGGCTCATCGCGGGGCAGGGGCAGGGGCGGGAGAAACAATTATGCCAACACCACCATTGTCACTACCGGCCCGCTTTCTGCAGGGTCTGTCTCTATTGGTGGGGCAACCACCAAGTTGGGCGCCACCAACGATATGGTGTTTGGCTCGGGAGGCAATGCAACGTCTACACCCGAGTTTCTACAAAGCATAAAGCCCAAGAACAAAGCCCGGTCCGCCACGCCAGGTTTGGAAAGCGAGGATGAGGACGATGATCCAACCAAGATCAACATGACGCAGGAGTACACGTTTGGCGACGAAACCGTCTTGTTCCCCGTGAGACCAGTTCGAGACGACAACAGGGTGGAGGAGGCGCATAAGCAGCCAGTGACCAAGTTGGACGAGCTAGAAAACACTCCCGAACCTGAACTCACGTCGCACACGCAAAGTCGAGAAGTCACGGTCAAGAGCGAGCCGATTGAAGACAAGATCGAAGCTATCAAGGTGAACAAGCACAAGCTCGAAAGCAAGATTGAACTAAGCGACTCGTTTGCTGCTGACGAACAAAGCAAGCTCATTGGAGACCACCAGGATATAATGGATATACTCACTGCCAGAACCGGTAACCTCTCCACTGGTGGTGGTGGTGATAGTAATGATGGTAATGGTGATGATGATGGCTACCTATTGTTTCAGTTGCCCCGAGTATTGCCCCAGTATGAAGGGATGGAAGAGAGCCCTGCCGAAGCTGCCAACACCCCTATCCGAGGACAAATCGGACGGGTTAATATCCACCAGAGCGGGAAGATTACTATAGATTTGGGAAACGGCAACCGATTGAATGTCACAAAGGGAGCCCCCGCGAGTTTCTTGCAAGAGTTGTGTGCCATTAGCATGAATGATGATACAAATGAGGATGTGGAGATGGTGGACGAGAAAGGAAGAAAGACAAGTGGCCGTTTACTTAGACTCGGTACCATCAACGAAAAGATTATAGCTACTCCATCTATATAGTATAGATAGAAAAGGTGTCTGTTTTTTTTTTGGTTTCTCTTGTCTTGTTTTTCCCCCTTTTGCAACACGTTTCACCATGGACGATGAAGAATCACCATTGGTCTCGCAGGGTACCCAGTTGGACGCCGAACATTCCATTGTGGTGAGCATCGACATCTATAGACAAGTGTTTGGCGCATCGTGCTTGGATTTGGGGGCAAGAAAGTTGTACATTTGGGAAGATTTTCATGTTTGCAACCCAGTCGAATATGTCGACTCCATTATTGACGAGTTGAGGCCCACAAGCGTGTTTGTGTGCTCTAGGACACCTCAGGAGGTGTTTTCCCGACTCGAAGAGTTGCAACAAGTCCATGGGTTCAAGACGTGTGTCAAGATCGTAAGCGATTTCACCAAGTTTGATGTGGAGAGGTTGTTGCAAACATTTGAGGAGGCCTGGGGCGCTGGGGGCGGGAGTGCGTATATCCACATGATGAGTTCTTTGGCCCGGGGATCAAGTACATTGGCTCTTGCATTCGGTGCCATCAACGCAATATGGTTGGGCATTGAGGATGGCGTTGATCCAAGTTTCACCACGATTGCTGATATCGCCCTGGAAGTTGTGCTCTCTAATTTCAGCGACTATATGTTTGTTGACGTTGATCTGCTTTACTCTCTCCGCATCTTGCCGCCTGATAGGCCGGGTATGAAAATCACGTCCAAAACGCAAAAAACGTCATTGTACGATTTGGTCAATCACACAGTGACCAAAAGCGGGGCAAAGCTATTGCAAGATTGGGTACGCCGGCCATTGGCAAAAGTGGACCAGATCACGGAGCGCCAACACACAATCAAGCTCTTGTGTGAAAGCCCCGAAACAAGACGCGCCATGCAAAAGAGTCTTTGCTTCACCAACGGCATCACCTCCAACGTCAATGGATTGAAAACGGGAAAGATGGTGTGGAAGTATTGGAAAGCGGTGATTAATTTCTTGCAGCATATTGGGCACATTCTGAAAAGCGCCCACCAGTGTTTTACGGGTCACGACCATGTACCAAGTAAACTACTCCCCTTGTTTGACGATGCCGTCTACGATTTGCACCGCCTTTGGCAGTTTATTCTTGAATACGTTGAGCCAGTGTCGCTGGAAGAAGAGGGCAAGGTCAAAATCATCAATGGCGTCGACGCCGAGTTGGATATCCTCAAGTCTCGGTACAACACGCTCGACGACGTTCTCAAAGCAGTGGCAGCAACCGTGTCGGCAACTTACCCCTGTGAAGACAACCTCAACTCGGCATATATCCCGCAAATGGGGTTCTTGGTCTCTCGCGCCCATGATTTGCATGCCGACACCAGCACCATTGTTGTTCCTGGCTGGCAGGAAGTGTTTCGCACAAACACACATGTGTACTACAAGTGCCCACAAGTGGTGGAGCTTGACCAGCAGTACGGCGACATCTACGAACTCATCACCGACCGCGAGATTGAGATTGCGCAGCAGATCCAGGAAAAGGTTCTTGAGTTTGAGGCGTTTATCGCCCTCACTGCCAAAGCCGCCGCCGAGCTAGATTGCTTGTGCTCATTGTCTGAAGTGGCGGGGCCAGGATATGTGTTTCCCACAGTGTTGGACAACGACAAAACACTCGAGATTCGCCAGGGGAGGCACCCCTTGGTTGAGACCAGCACCACCTTGTTTGTCCCCAACGACGCCGACTTCAACACGGCGCGGATCATGGTGGTGACTGGACCCAACCTCTCGGGGAAATCGGTATACCTGACGCAAACCGCCTTGATTGTGATACTCGCCCAAGTGGGGTGCCCCGTCCCTGCAGAAGCGGCAACCATTGGCGTTGTCGACAAGATTCTTACCCGAATATCGTCGCGCGAGTCGCTTGGGAAGCAGCAGAGCACGTTTGCCATAGACATCCACCAGTTGTCCAAATGTATCCATCTCGGAACACGCAAGTCGTTGTTGATTATTGACGAGTTTGGCAAGGGGAGCGACCCTATCGATTCGCCAGCGTTGCTTGGTGGCGCCTTGAGCTACTTTGCCTCCGAAAGGGATTGTCCCCGCAGCATCTTTTCCACCCATTTTCTCGAGTTGTTCAAAGATAAAGATATAAAGCAGGTGTTTGAGAGCTGTGTGTTTAAAATGGTGTCGATGGAAGTATTGCTACAAAAGTCAAGTGGTACGGATAACCTCACCTACTTGTACAATGTCAAGCCAGGGATTGCCGACAAAAGCTTTGGCATCTACTGTGCGAGGGTGTGCAACGTGCCGGAGGAAGTAACTGCCCGTGCCAAAGTGATTGCTGAAAAGGTTGGCCACGGAAACGACTTGGCCTATGAGTTGGCCCTGTTGACCCCGGAGGAAGAGCAAGAGTTTGTAATGGCCAAGCACCTAGTCACCAACTTTCTCAAAATCGAGTTTGCCGAAACCGAAGTGTCTCCAGAAGATTCGTTTGTCTATCTTTCTAAATTCAACGAAATATTTCACTAACCTATCAATTTGGCCGTCAACGATTCCAAGTCCTCCAAGGTTTCAGGCTCATCGTACTCGATATAGTCGTTGGTGGAGGGGGTTTCCTTTTCTTCTTCAAACCATTTAGGTTTCTTGTTTACTGGCTCTTGTCTTTCTGGCTCCTCCATATCCTCCTCAATGTCAGGCAACTTCGCAACAACTGCAGCGCCACGACCACCACTGCCCTCATAATCATCATCATCATCATACTCTTCCTCCTCACCCTCTCTCATTCTCCTTTCCGTCTCCTTTCTCTTTCTCTTCTTTTCCTGTCTCTTTTGCCTTTCGAGTTCCTTATCTGCAAGATCTCTAACCTCCATGGTTTGTCTTTCTTGGCCCAAGTACTGTTCCTTTTGTGTCTTGGCGTCGCCCGCGCGTTCAAAGTCTTCGACATCTTCCAACTCGTAAATGGCATGCGCAACACCCTCGTCGTCAAACTTCAACCTTGTCGCGTTGCCCTTCCCGGCCAACGACGCCTTCTTGGACAATGCCTTCTTGGCAGAACGCTTGGAGTTGGGCAATGTCAAATCGGGTAGCTCGTCCTCCTTCAATTCGTGGTCTTTACGCTTGACTGTCATAAAGTCATCGTCCGAATCGTTTTCCTTGCCTGTAGCCTTGCTGCCGGTCATGGTCAAGTAGTGGTCAGACAAGATGGTTTGGTTCTGACGCTCAAACATCCGGTCGTATTTCGTCCGCACTTTCTTCTCCGGCTGGGTCGCGTTTTCCTCGCCGCTGTCATCAGCTTTCGACAATGCAAGCAACTTCCTAGAAGCATTCTTCTTTTCCTTATTGTTTGCCCCGCCCTTGATCTTGATCTTTGGCGCTCCCGGTAAGCCCAATGACGCCGCAAACTCCTCGGCGGGCAACTCCTCCACCTTAAACACGTCCTTGTCCTTTTGGACATAGACCGAGCGGAAGTACGCAATAAATGCGCGCTGGCCGAGGTTCTTCATTATGGGGTCCTTGAAGCACAAGGACTGCAACTGCGGACGTATCGACTTTTTGCTCTTTTGCTTTATATTCATAAACTTGGGCTCGATGCCGTGCAACTTCAACCGCTTCATGAACCCCTCCTCCTCCGACGGCAACACCATCAACAAGGACTTTCCCTTTCGCCCAAACCGGGCGGATCTCCCCACCCGGTGGACATACGTGGCCGCGTCCTCGGGACAATCGACTTGCACGACCCAGTCGATAGCGGGGAAGTCAAGCCCTCTGGCGACAATATCGGTGGCAAACAAGCACGCGTGTTGGGCTTGCGAAAATTTCATGGTTGTTTCCAATCTCGAAGTTTGCTTGTGGCGGCCATACAACTTCAACAATGAAATCCCCGGCTGTAACGTACGGAACGTCTCGTACGCATACTGGACTTGCTTTGATGACGAAAAGAAAACAAGAATCTTGGATTTCAAGTGCGACTTGATAAATGACCACAACACATCGAGCTTCTCGTCGAGGGGGACATTGACATAGAATTGGTCCAACGACTCGGGTGTGGCCGAAACCTCTTGGTCGGACGAGACCCCAATCTTTTTTGGATTGGTCAAAGACAACCTAGCAAGGTCCTGCACACTTTTGCTCTGGGTGGCGGAAAACAACAAGGTCTGTCTAGTGGGAGGCAAGTGGCCCAAAATGTTGTCAATCTGCTTCCTAAACCCCATGTCGAGACACCTGTCGGCCTCGTCAAGGACCAACACCTGCAAATTGCTCGTTTCCATCCCTATGGACTCGTTCAAATGCTGGCTGATACGCCCCGGCGTGCCCACGAGGATGTTCATGCGCGACACCCGCTCCTTTTCGTACTTGACATCCTTCCCGCCAGTGACTAGCCCGGCCGAGAACGAATTGTACTTTCCCACCTTGGTCAAAACTTCAAAGATCTGCACCGCCAACTCTCTGGTTGGCGACACAATCAATGCAGCTAGCCCGTCAAACTCGGTGATTCTGTTGCGTACAAGTGCTTCGATGGTGGGGATTATAAATGCAAGGGTCTTGCCCGATCCTGTTTTGGCCGTGCCCATAAGGTCTTCGCCTTTGAGTGCAATAGGTATCGTTTTCTTTTGGATATCTGTCAACGACACAAACGTGGCCTCGCGCAAACCCTGGAGGGTGTTTTGGGTGATGGGCAAATCCTTGAACTGGGAGATGGTGGCTTCGTCCGTCTTGGGGTCGTATGCGTCGATCCGCTCCTGGAGTTGCTTATACTCCTGCTCCTCCTTTTCACGCTGCTCCTTCCGCGCCGACTTGTGCTCCTTCTTCTGCCGCTGCTTATTGTTGTTGTTGTTGTTGCTGTTGTTGTTCTTTGGCATGGTTGGTGATGAAGTACACATCTCATCTCTGATGGGAAAAAAAAAATGTTGTCTATATATATATATACATACACACATCCATTTCTACACAGGAACACACACACTTGTTTGCAACATGGTCAGCGAACCTCGGTATATCTAGTGGGTGTTGCGTGTTGAGTGGGGTGAATGGAGACTTGGGTGAATGGAGACTTGGCTGATCAAGCCTATACATACGCCCCTTCAAAAGTTCAATGTCTTTGAATACTGCAACACAAGGTCGCCGTACTTATCCAAGCTCTTTCCATCCAACACGTCGCAGCAGAGGTTCCCCTCGGGGATACCATACTTTTCCGCAATAACCCGAAACTGGTCTTCAAACTTGTGGGGGTTCTTGACGTCGCACAACGAGTCGTTGATGTCGATTTGGATCAACAAGCCGCGGAAGTTTCCGTGCAAAAACACATTCGACGTCCTAATACACAAGTTCCCGTTCTCCAACTCGTAAATGTTGCCTCCGTCTCCCTTTATAATCTGCCGTTGTGTCCATAGACTCTGTAGCTTCTGGCCCGCAAACAAGTCGAACCGATCATTCAACCCGGTTGTGGCGCCAAAGTGTAAATGTTCGTTGGGGATACTCAACTCTGTGGGATGGCCCAACTCGCTGGCCTCCTCTTCTATCAAGTTTGTAAACACGCCCACCGACTTTCCGTTGACGAGGGCGATTGTGGAGTCGGGGAGGTACGAGGGTGATAGTGTGAAGAGGTATTTCGACTCGGGAGACACTGTGGTTTCAGGCGGCATATCCTGTGGTATCGAGTACTGGTTGTTTCTAAAGATCTTGAAGCTAAAGTTCCACTTGCCTTTGGATGTGGGGAGCTCGTTGGATAGTTGGTCGTGGAATTGGGTGATGGTTTCTGATGTTGCTTTCGACACAAGAAGCGTTCTGGGGGGGTAAATAAAGCTGTTAGTGTGTGTGGGTAAGAAACTAGTTGATGTAAACCATACATACGCTGTAACCATTGTGTTGTTGTTGTTGTTCTTGTTGTTGTTCTTGTTGTTGTTCTTGTTGTTGTTCTTGTTCCTCTTCTTGATGTTGTCTGCACGACATTAGAAAATTTTAAAAGACCTCCATCGAGCTTGACCATCACCCCAGCTGCAATGACAAAGATACACCAGGAGGCCATCTTTATTGGCGCCAACAAGCAAAACCACATTACTGACTACAACCCGGTAGATCACACAATTGCATACGGTGCGTCCAACGTCGTTGCCTTGTGGGGCCCACTAGACCCATCGCGACACGGCGTTTATTGCACCCTCAAGGGCCACACAGGCGAAGTGACAGGGGTAAGGTTCGTGCCTGGGTCTCCCTACCTCGTTTCTATTGCTGAGGACCACCAGGTCATTGTGTGGCAGAAGCAGCACGACGGCACGTACACCCGTAAGCAGGATTTGGTGGGCCATGAACACTCCGTCACCTGCATCGCCGTCACCGAGAGCTTGATTGTGACGGGCGGTGCCGATAGCGAGGTGATTATTTGGCAGCTTGGCGACGGCCAGTACCAGCGTACTGGCAAGTTTATCGTGAAACGCGGGTTCTTCCCGCTCGCCTTGGCGTTGCAGCGGATTGGCAATCACCACATCATTGCTGTGGGAGGGACAAACAACACATTGTACATATACACGCACGACGACGACAACAACAACAACAACAACAACAACAACAACAACAACGACGACGACGACGACGACGACGACGACAGTGCGAACGAGAGTCAAGTCCAGCTTGCAGCCGAACTAACTGGCCACGAAGATTGGATCAAATGTCTTCAGTTTGTTAAAGAGAAGGACGGGAGCTACATCCTCGCGTCGGGGTCGCAAGACCGGTATGTTAGGTTGTGGAGATTGCAACTCAATGAGTTGATAGACAACTCCGATGAGGACCCCACAAGACTTACCTTGCTTTCCAATAAGCAGTACAAGTTTGGCTTTGGAGACACCAAGGCGGCGTTTTCGTTTGAAGCATTGATCATGGGCCACGACGATTGGGTGAGCGGTTTGCAGTGGCACCCCGCGTACAAGTATGGCGAGAGTGGTGGCAGCTTCACCGACACCAAATTGCAGTTGCTCACGTCCACGGCCGACACGGCATTGATGATTTGGGAGATGGATGTCGAGTCGGGGATCTGGGTTTGTGTGAGCCGGTTGGGCGAAATGTCCATCAAGGGCGCCTCCACCGCCACCGGTGCCTCGGGCGGGTTCTGGTCATGCTTGTGGTTTCAGGGGAGTGATGGCACCCACCATGTTGTTGCAAGCGGCAAAACAGGCTCGTTGCGGGTATACACTTCGAGCGACGGGGCAGCGTTTGAGTCCTCCTTGGGCGTGACGGGGCTGGTGCGGGACATTACCGATTTGAAGTGGAGCATAAATGGCGAGTACTTTGTAACCACGTCTTTGGACCAGACAACAAGGTTGTTCGCGCCATGGAGAAGAAACGGCACGACGACGTGGCACGAGTTTGCCCGCCCGCAGATCCATGGATTCGACATGATTTGTTACGACAACATCACACCAACAAAGTTTGTTTCTGGGGGCGATGAGAAAGTCATTCGAGTGTTTGAAATGACAAACTCGATAAGCAAGTTGTTGCGGAAACTTTGTGGAATTGAGGTTGTGGGCAGTGGCGCCGAGCAGCTACCCGAGTCGGCGTCGTTGCCGGTGTTGGGATTGTCAAACAAGGCGGAGAATGAGCAGCCCGAGGCTAAAGTAGAGGACGAAAAGAAAGAGGAGGGGAACGACGAGGGAGAGGGAGAGGGAGCTCAAGAAGCTGAAGACCCGCTTGCGACCCTTGACACCCCGCCGTTGGAGGATTACTTGCAGAGGTACACATTGTTCCCCGAGTTGGAAAAGCTATACGGGCACGGGTACGAGATTAGCTGTGTTGCGGTGTCGCCCAACGGCAAGTACATTGCGTCTGCGTGTAAATCCAACACGGAAAAGCACGCGGTGATCCGGATCTTCCAAACCCCCGACTACCAGCAGATGGGGCAGGTCTTGAGTGGTCACACCTTGACCATCTCGAGCTTGGCCTTCTCGCCCAATGGGCAGTACCTCTTGGCAGTATCGCGAGACCGCCGGTTCAGTTTGTGGAGAGAGGAGAACGGCCGCTTTGACCTTGTTGAGTTGAACCAAAGGGCACATTCAAGAATCCTTTGGGACTGTTCGTGGGTGCCCCATAACCCCCACGGCGACTTTTTTGTCACGGTTTCGAGAGACAAGCAAATGAAGTTATGGAAGGCAGAGGCCGACAAGGTTGTCCCAGCTGCGTCGGCAAAGCTCGGCGATGCCATTACGTCCGTGAGTGTTTACAAGGGGGATTTACAAAACGGTGTCGATGCGGTTGTGGCGGTTGGGTTGGAAGACGGTAGTGTTGACATTTTCACCATTGACGTGTCGAGGCCAAGCGAGTTTACAAAGGTTGTTGAGCTTGATCAAACCATCACGCCGTCTGGCAGGGTTGAGAAGTTGAGCTGGAGCAGCAAGAGGCGTCCCGACGATGGTCTGTTGTTGCTTGGTGTTGGCTCCAAGGATACTTCGGTGCGGTTGTATAGCGTTTTGTAAACCAGCCCACTCCTTATCCACGATTTCGCCCCGCGCACTACTTTTCTCTTTTGGACAACAAAATATCCCAAGCCTGAACAAAACGCCAAAATAAAAAAGTTACTCTGGAATCAAAGGTAACAACACCAACCCCCCCCTCGAACCTCCCCACCCGCGCGCCCCTTTCAACGGTAAACATTTTTTCCACAATGGCTGATAAATACCCCGAGATTGGCAATGTCGAAGCCGACGTCGAAGCTGATGGAGACTTTTTATCTAGAGAAAAGGAATTGCTTGGCGACGAGTTTGCCACGGACCAGGACAGACATGCGCTTGACGTGGATGAAGACGACGAAATCAATGAGTTTAAGGAACAGTTTCCGGAAGTAGACGATCAAAAACAAGAAGCGCCACCACAACATGGACAAGAGTATGAGGACGAAAACGACGATGGGTTTGGTGGGTTTGAAAACGGGAGTGGCAGTGTTAATGGAAAAACACTCGACCTTGGCGAATCTCAGCCGATCCAGGAGTGGAAGCAACGTCGTGATTTGGAGATTGGGGAACGTGAAAAGGCCAATGAAAAGAAAAAGAGCGACATACTTGCCAAGGCCGAGAAGGATAGCGACGATTTCTTTGAAAACTACGAGATCAAGAAGCAAAAGGGGGTTGAAGAGTCGCTGAAAGAGCAAGACAAATTCTTGGAAAAGAGAGATGGGTTCTTGAAGAGAGGGACGCTTTGGGATAGGGTGAATGAGTTGGTTAGTGAAGTGGGCGAGTTGCCAGATAGTGAGCGTGACAAGTCCAGGTTCAAGGACTTGTTGAAGAAATTAAAGGGCAAGGAAAACGTCCCTGGCGCCGGTGGGTACCAAGAATGAAAAGCAAAGCAAAAAAAAAATAAATAAAACAAGGTTAGATCACGTTATATAGTGGACTAGTTTGATCAATGGAGAAGATGAGCTTGACCCGTTCTCTTTGAGGTAATCGTTAAGGTTCATGACCTTCCATAGGCCAAAACACATAAGGATGGTCTCCAACTTGCTCCACGACTTGATGTTTAGCGGGGTGAATGCTGGGTGGTTTTCTTTGGTGATTCTCCATTTCGACAACAAGATCAACCGGAAAAGGTAGAGGTTCAAGGCGTTGATAAAGTCCTTGCTTATTTTTCGGACATTGTTGTCTTTTGCTGGAGCTGTGCCTATGGCGGGCACAATGTCGATCGAGTTGAGGTACAAGGTGGCGAATGCTGCGACAAAGCCAATTGACTTTGTATACGCCTTGAAGAACGTCTTGGTGTGTTGTCTGTACAACCTCTGCACTGCCAGTTTGTCTCCATTCAAGTATTTGAACACGGGTGACGTCAATGCTATCAACAAGATCAGGATCAAGTTGGGGGCATAGGCAAAGTTGACAAACGAGTTGGCGCGGTGCAAAACGTACCAAGCATAGTTTCTCCACACCGCCAGTTCCGTCTGTTCCGACTTGCCGTGCTTGATCTCGTAGAGTTTGTCCACCACGCGGGACTTGAGCGTATACACCGCGATCCCGCCCGCGAGAATGGCGTTGTGCAACAAGTATGTCCGTAGCAAGCTTATCCAGTTCAACCGGTTGTAGTTTACCCCGAGGGTAAAGTTTATCCAGATCGGGTTGAGGATTCTCTTTTTTATGGAGCTCGACAAGTACCTTTGGTTGAGCTTGTACTTTGTTGGCGTGAGGTAGTTGCTCAAGATCTGGGCGAAAATCGCGGGGTAGATGATATACTCCTTGTTGTTGTACAAGCTCAAAATAAGCTTGTTGTTTTTGTACGTTTCTAGTTTCGTCCATTTGGAGAGGCGGGGGGAGACGAGAATGCTTGACGTTGGCGGGTTGAGCTCGCCATAATAGTTCATGATGAGGTAGATCAACGCATAGTCTTTGGGGATCAACCGGGTGTCGGCAGTGGCGAGGTACAAGAAGTAGCACGAGATGGCGTTGGATAGTTTGGAGAGTCTTCGCTGTCCATCCTGAGACGCGTTGGATAGCTGGAGAAGTAGTTTCCGTATTGGTTTGTGGAGGGCGATGAAGTTGGCCCACGAGACTGGGTGTTTCACTCGGGTGACTTTTAGCAAAACAAACCACTGGATCCACCGGGTAAACGCGGGGTCGTTGACAATTCTTTGGACAATGTCGTGTGGTGGCATCGGGGTACTGCTGCTTGTATTGAAACTGAGTTGGCTGGGTGGGTTGGTTGGTTTCTGGTGGTTATATCGACTGTGGCTGGGTTGGTTTTCTGGTGATTGCAACCTATCTGGTTGTTTTGCTTTGCTGTGTTATCTTGTGAAAGAATTTACGCGCAAGCTTTTTTTTAGTATTTTTTTTTGTTTTTTGTTTTTTGCAAAGTGAAACAGACTTTACCACTAAAGAACCAAACACTGTTAACAACCCCTTACTGCCCATGGAACAATGACGATCCAGCGCTTGCCCGACTTTTCCGAAACAGCCACCACCACCAATAGCAATAGCACCACCACTGCCAATACCACTGCCAATACTACCACCACCACCACAACCACCACGCCGTCTCCCAATGCCATGGCAAACCTGAAGGGGCGGCGCTCGTCCTCCATAGCATCCGCCAATTCAATAAGCAGGTCCAACTCGGTGCGCGGCCGGGGATTGAATGTGTTTGCCGTGTCGCCAATGAGTTCAAACAAATCTACAGTCACCGCTACGCCGACACCATCGCCAACGCCACTACCTATCAGTGAGACTCGTACAGATACTCCCCTGGGCTCAAAGTATGACCTCCCTCTTCCGAACCATGCCGAGCTCGTTAAGCTCGACATTGATGAGCAGCTCCGGTACTTGGCATTCAAGGAGATGCGAATTGTGGAGATCAAGGACCAAATTGCCGAACTAACGTTAAAGCTTTCCGAGCACGACGCAGAATTGCACACCTTGCGCGAAGTCATACAACGCTCCCTCTACAAAGAGTTGAACACGGGGGGGACCAGTGTGACTAGGGCACGGCAGAATAGCAACCCGCGAGATGAGGCAATAGCAAGGACGAGGAGGAGGCTGAGCGCCGAGTACCACCGCCCTCAAGAGGACGTGACGTCGAGATTGTGGGGTGGATTGAGCAAACCGTTGGGGTACTTGCAGCAGTTTGATTCAATGTTGCAGAACGAGTTTGAAAAGAGTTTGCTGGGCGACAATCGAGCGAGAGAAGGCCCACCGGGGCCTGAGCCAAGAAAATCTGAGGATTCGGTTGCTAGTGTGGGGTCTATAACGTCGCCGTTGCGCAACAAGTCAAAGACGTTGAAACAGTATCGGATTGAAGAGACCAAGACAGACGCAATGATCCATACCGTGTCCTCATCCATCTGGTCGTTTGTCAACGACGTCAAGAGCAACGTCCTCTCCTCGCTTGAGGAGAATCGGCTGCAAGAGGCATTCTACAACTTGGACGACGGGTCAGGGGTGAGTTTGGGTACGGCGAGTGCGGATCAGACTATCAAAGCGGACGATGAAGGGTGGGTTTCGGGTGAGGAAGAAAGGGACTACAAGATCGACTTGTCAATGTACAAGAGGGAAACAGTCAAGGGGGAAAAGAGGGAATAATGGGATAAATTTGTATACGATATAAACACGCGCCGAGGTAACCTCTTACAACCCCTGTAGCCCCTTGATGATTGCATCCTGTTTCGAGTCCTCGAGCTTCTTGTCGCTCGTCTCTCCCACAGACCTCAAATCCTTCAACACGATATCTTTCAACTTGTCAAAATAAACTTCCTGGAGGAGGTTTCTCACATTGTATTCTGCATTCTCCACCAACGTGCCCAAGTTGATCAAATGGTTGGTTTCGAGGTTGACGCCATTATTCAACTCAAGCAGCTGGGCCGATTCGGTCTGGCGGGTCAAGCTGCCACTGAGACTCAACTTGGTTGCCCCCTTTGCCTGCAAGTCCAAAATCACGCTCGAGGTGAGTTTGTACAATGCCGACGTCTTCAGTTCGGGCACCACTTCAAACACATGGATCGAGTCCCACTTCCCCGTCCCGTCATCGCTCTCCTTCTTGAACAACACCACGCCGGCAAACCCGTCGTCGAGCGTTTCCTCCTCGGCGGTTTCCCAGAGGTAGACAGAGGACACACCGGCGCCCTCGTAGTACAAGTCGCGGTAAATGTCAAATGCGTCGTTGGCCTTGGTTTCCAATTGTCGGAGCAAGTCGCTGGGGTAGGGGGCGCTCTCGTCGTCGTCGGCATCCAAGGGGGGGCTAAACTTGTTGCTCCAGGGTGAGCGGTACGAGTCGCCGTCGCGGTTATAGTCGCAGCACAAGTAGTCCTTACCGGTTTCGCCGCAGCGGGCCACTTTCAATGGCGTGTCGACGGTGGAGAGCAAGTCGGAAACAAGCTCCTCCTCTGAGCTGAGCAACGAGCAGATGTTTGTGAGGTTGGCAGAGATGGAGCGGGGGTCCAACCGACGGAGTAGGTCAAGCGACGCGTCGAACTTGTCTTCGTGTGGCATTGGTGCGAGTCAATTGGTGGTGGGGTTGAAATGGGCGTACTGTGTCTCTCTGGTGGTGGGAATTGTCAACCCTTTTGAACAGAAAAATGTAACAAGGTCGTGCTGCGCACAAAACAACAGCACTCAAAATATGCACTCAAAGTATGCACTCAAAATATGTACTCAAAGCTACACACAATATGGAAACCATTTCCAATAGGTTCAAGTAACACGATTATCTATAAAATAGAGAAAAGAAAGGTATATAAAATGAAAGAAGGAAAGTTTAAAGGGAAAAAAAGGGAAAGAAGGAAGGAAGGAAAGATGCGCACAAGCCACAAGCCACGCTTATGACATGATGTAGGTGATACCCTTGGATGGAGAGTACAATATTATGCCGTTCAAGATACCGGCAATCAAACCGGCAATTGGCAAAGTGATGATCCATCCCAAGTAACACCAAGCAACAATTCTCCAGTTGACAGACTTCCACTCCCTGTTACACAAACCAACAAAGACGGTGGCACCAACGGCGGACTGGGTGGTGGAGACAGGGATCTTCAACTGGGTGGCCATGACGGTGGTGATGGCAGCACCCAACTCGATGGAGAACCCTCTGGCTGGCGACTGCAAGATCAACTTGTTACCCAAGTTGCCCATGATTCTGTAACCATAAGTCCAAAGACCAATGACCAAAGCACCAGCAGCGTAACACAAGACCCAGATGGGGACCTCGGCCTTGGAGGCGGTGGTGTTGGTTCTCCAGGTCAAGTAAACGGTGGCCAATGGACCCGTGGCGTTGGCAATGTCGTTGGCGCCGTGGGCAAAGGACATGGTACAGGCGGTGATGGCTTGCAAAAGCGAGTACATGTACTCGATCTTGTTGTCGTAGTACTTGGAGGCGGTGTGCATCTTTTGCAAGTCACCGGCAAGCACGTCCTTGGACCCGGACTGGTTGGAGATAATGTCCTGTCTAACACCGTGGGTCAAAATGAGGAGAACCACAAATGGCCAGTTCTGGGGACCCTTCTTAAAGAGCTTCCAATATTCGGGAAGCTTGTTGGGCCATTTGGAACCTTCAGTCTCAGCCTTGGACACAACCTTGTGGGCGGAAGCGCTGATGTGGGCATCCTTCTCAATGTCCTTGGAGGCATCCTCGTCGTCGGCAGAGTCGTCAACCTTTCTGTCCAAGGAATCGCCGTCGGTGCCAACAATTGGAGTATCAGCAGCGGGGGCGTCAATCAATTGGCCGGCATCGTCGTATCTTCTACCCTTGTAGTAGTCGATGGTCAAGTCGTGGCCTTCTGGCATTGGTGGGATGTTATCGGTGGACTTGAACCAGTAGATTGGACCTCTAAAGATGTCGTACCATTGCAAAGTCCAGTCCTCGTGGGTCAACTTTCTTCTGTAGAATGGGTAAGCAAACAACATGTACACGGCCAAAGCGACAGCGCCAGTGCCAAAGATGCCGGCACAGGTGGTAGCGGTGGACAAGTTGTTCAACTTCAACTTTGGAGACCCCTTCCACACAATCAACATGGTCAAGATGGAGAAGGCGGTAAAGACCAAGGCAGGCACCAACAACATGGCGTTTCTCAAAGAAGTCCTTGGGTTCTTGACTTCCAACACAGCAAACTTGGAGATCAAAAAGATGGCGGAAGCAAAGATACCTGCAATGGCGGGGGCAATAAACCAGGAGGCAATGATCTGGGCCACACCCTTCCAGCCCCAAAGAATGTTCAGGGCACCCTTGGCGGCAATAGAGGCACCAATTACGGCACCGACAATGGAGTGGGTGGTGGAAACGGGCATACCAAGCGAGGTGGCAATGGTCAACCAGGAGGAGGAACCCACCAAGGCGGTGGCCATGGTCAACATCAACACGGCCGGCTCGTGTTCAAACACCTTGATGTCAACGATTTTGTTTCTAATGGTGTCCGAGACACGAGAACCCACTAGCACCGCCCCCAAAAACTCCATAATGGCGGCCAAGACCATGGCTTGCCAGTACTTCAACGACCGCGACGACACGGAGGACGAGAAGGAGTTGGCGACATCGTTGGCACCAATATTCCAGGCGTCCAAGAAGGCAAAGATCATCGCAATCGCGAAGATGTAGTCAAACTGGTGTAAAGTCATGCAGTTACTCGATTACTGTTGATGTGGATGTATGATGAGGAGGAATAAAAAGAAGGAGAAAGAGAGTTTTTTGCACAAAATGGGGGGGACCGGTGGGTGTCCTTTTATACACTTTTTCCAAGACGGAGTTGGGCTACGCTTTCCAGGCGGTTTATGTGATGGGAGCAACACGAGTGCAAGGCAATTGTGATTAATTTGGGAGGGAGTGTGGGCAAGAAAAATTTAGGTACAATGAACTTAAAATTGTAAAATAAAAAAAGAAAAACATGGTGGAATTGGAATGGACAAGAAATCTGGGTCGATGTAGGGGTTGGGATGTGGGTGGATGAGTGCATAAGCATGTTTTCGCGACTATAAACGAGCCGTATAGCCTTGCGTGGTGGTGACTAACTTGTCTATACTATCCCACTGACTGACCCACTACCAAGGGCAACAAAAGAACACCACCACACATCAAGCCAGCAATTGGTCCTCAGCGTGTTGGCCCACTTGTGGTTGGTGTATTCTTTGGCTTGTCTGTTTGTTTTTTTTTGTTTTTTTTTACCTTTTTTTTCTTTCTGATTATTTTGCCTTTGCCAAGACTGCAAAAAAAAAGCAAATAAAATGCAACCAAGAAAAAAAAGCGACCACCAAGTGAAACTAATCAATGGTGAAAAAAAAAAAGCTTCATTGCAGCTCCACCTGGTGGGTGTAGTGTATTCAGCCAACAACGTGGGCTCAGCATAGCCCGTGGAAAGGGATGGTGACGATACTTTGGAAGTGGACATTTCCGTTGGTGGTGTTGTTGTTGTATTGGCAGGACGCATTCTTCTTTTGCCATTACCGTTGTCGTTGCCTTGTACCAATCGACACTACCCTTTTGTAAACCGTCGCCAGTTTAGATTTACGGACTTTTTTGTCACCGGCTGGAGAAACAGGCAATTGGATGGCGTGTGGGGGAATCCTACAAAAATAACACGGACAAGTCAATTTTTTTTTTTTGGCCAACCCCCCGGGACTGTTTTCCGGTTCTCCTCAGCATGACGTACTCTAATGACGAGAATTACGT
>JAKTZW010000425.1:0-19679 GCA_030579015.1 Zhuliangozyma blackwelliae | reverse complement strand
GACGCTTCCGTTGCCCATCAAGCCACGACGCGAGATTTGGCACGACATTGCCGTGGCCAACCCCAAGAGTACGGGCGTTCCCTTAAAGTTTAAGCAGGCGGTTGCGTACGGAAAGACAATTGTCAACTTTTACAAAATTGGGATCAAGAATGTGTGGAACAATAATCTGGAAATGAAGATGCTCAGGAGACACCATACGTTGAAACACATTGACCAGCGGGGCAACGTGGTGGATATCAAACTCCCCAGTTTTAGCAAGCTCACCGAGATGATGGCGCAGGAGATATACATGAACAAAAACTCCCAGCGGGTATATAGTCAAGCCACTCAATCCGACGTGAAGAAATCGTCGCTGTCGTCATCACCATCACCATCGCCGCTGCTCAACCCCACCCTGTTGTTTAGCATCTCGCGGGGCCAGTACCAGCTATTGAAACGCACCCCGGTTGATTTTATCAAACTCCCCGTGTTTGCCGTGCTCTGCCTCATTTTCGAAGAGGCCACGCCGCTACTATGCTACGCCGTGCCCGAAATCACCCCGTCAACGTGTGTGTTGCCCCTGGTGCTCCCGCGCATGTGGAACCCCACGGCAATTGACAAACTCAGCAAAATCAATGCAACAGATTGCCCCGTTTCCAAGTTGGCCGACTTGTCGCTCCAGACCGCCCATGCCTTGGATTTGGCGCACGTGGGGCTCCTCGCCCAGTCGTTGCGGTTGGTGTCAAAGTATGTTCCCCTAAGCTTGTACCCGGAAAAGTACCTCCGGGGAAGATTGCAGGCGTATTACAACTATTTGGTGGTTGACAATTTCTACTTGTCGGGGCAAAACCAAAAGGGGGGGAACATGTGGGACTTGAACAACCAGGAGCTTGTGGTGGCGTGTCTTGAAAGAAACTTGATTCAGGATATTAGAAAGGATACCAAGGCGTTCAATGCCATTAGTGACTCGTTGCAACGACGAGAGTTTGAGGACCGGTATATGGATGCGCTCCGGGTAAAGTTGTTTCAGTTTCTTGTGGATTTCCCAAAGTACCGCATTGGCTACCTCTGTGTCCACCACAATATCCGTAAGAGAAGCGAGGTGGATATCTTGTCGTGGAGGGTATAACCATGATTGCATTTTGTAAATAGTAAACACCACATCTATACAGTGTACAAGTTTCCGGTTGCTGGTTGCTGGTTGCTGGTTGCTGGTTGCTACTTTCCTGTTGCTATGTAGAAGGGTCAACGGCAGCCTTCATGCACAAGTCACTTTCCGTTTGCGGCACAATCTCCTTTGCCTCCTGCTCCAATGGTGCGTGGTTGTCCTCAAACAAGGCCCGGAATCCAATCTGTTCTCCAGTGCGTTTATCGTAAAACAAATGCACAGTCTCGCCGCCTTGTATGTACACCTTGTTGCCCTTGCCGATAAACTTGTTGTTGACCAAGCACGAATTGGTGCTCATGTCAAGAAGCCACGCTCCTGCCGTGGAAACCTCCTCCTTTGTTCCCTCCAGTTTCTGGGCAATCACGCAGTGCACCTTGGATAGTCTATCGTCATTTATAAACAAATCACACTTTTCCAACCGTCCAATGGAAAATGCCGTCTTGGTGATGGTGATCTTTGCCGGCTGGTACAAGGAAGTTTCAAGCGGCTCGAGGGTCAACCGCCGTTTGGGTTCGTCAAAAGTGAGCCGCGACATTTTCAACCGCTTGATGTTGGACAGCGTGGGGGAGTCGTTTGCCACAAGCTTGTGTTTTTGGTTATTATCATTGTTGTTGTTGTAGTTGCTGGTGCTGTTGTTGTTGTTGTTGTTGTTGCTGTTGTTGTTGTTGTTGTTGCTGTTGCTGTTGCTGTTGCTGTTGTTGTTTATAGCCGAATCGAGGTTCCATGGCCGCTGTTTTTGCTTTTGTTGCTGCTGTGATGCCGAAAATGGCGGCTGTGACTGCTGCAACGGCTTGACTCTTTTGGGCACTTTAAAATCCTGATTCTGATTCTTGTTATTTTTAATCTTTTGACTATCCAACGGCCGAAGCATAATCTCCTCGTCAATCTTGCTCAACGATTCAACGTGGATACCATTCTCAATCTTGCGCAGCTGCTGCAGCTGCGATTGGGACAAGCTCATGGACAACTTCAGTTGTGACGCTGCTGCTGATTCCTGCGACCACACCTCCGAGAGCCACTTGTGCTTCAATGCCTCTTCGGCACTCATTCGCAACCGCGGGTTCACCTGCAAGCAAGACTCGAGAAAGTCTCTAGCGTCCTTGGACACGTCGTACGAGTTCAACGGCGCCTCGTGGAATTCTCCTCGCTTAATCTTTTGAAACATCTGGGCCTGGGTCTTGCCATTGAATGGCAAATGCGACGTCAACAACACGTAAACCAAGCACCCTAGAGACCAGATATCAACGAGCGAGGAGTAGTTGTCCCTGTTGTCCCTGTTATCACGCGGACTCCCGGCCTGCGACAGCTGCTGCAGCAGGCCGTACTTGCCGGTGATAACCTCTGGCGCCACATAGGCCAATGTGCCACAAAATGTCTTCATCAAGGTATTATTGTCCGAGATTTTCGCGAGGCCGAAATCGGTAATCTTGACCAAGATTGGGTCGTCTTGCATAATCAATATATTGTCTGGCTTGAGGTCCCGGTGCGATATCCCGAGTTTGTGCACATAGGCAATGCCCTCGAGAATCTGTTTGGTGATCACCTGGGTGGCGTCTTCGCCAATGGCGCCGTTGGCGGTGACAAAGTCCATCAAGTCGCCCCCGGGCACCAACTCCATCACGAGGTAGTAATTGTCCATATCCTCGTAAAACCCCTTGAGCTTGACAATGTTGGGGTGGTGCAACTTGCGGAGGATTGAGAGTTCTCGCTCAACGCCAGCCATGGTGGCGTTGCCCCCCGTGTTGAGCGCTTTGCGCCGGTTGATAATCTTGACGGCATACGGCTTGCCCGATGTCCGCTCAATCGCCTTTTTCACGGTGGCAAACGCGCCCTGTCCAATAGTTTCGTTTTTGATGATAAAATCGCGATTGATGCCATCCTCTTGCGGCCCCGCCCCCACCACAGACCCATTGGTGGAACTGGAAACCTTGCTGGGGTTGAACTGGTCGCTGAAAAACACCACAAACTTGACAATGTCCTTGGGCACGCCGATCCCAACCGTCAACTCGTCGCCCTGGTTCAACAAGTAGTTGGATCCCTTGACTAGCCTCGAGTCGTTCAAGTAGGTGCCGTTGGTCGAGGTGTCTTTGATCCACAAGCTGTTTTCGCCCAAGTCGAACCAGATTTTGAAATGTTTGTTGGATATCCTTGTCGACAATGTCAATTGCAAGTCCAGTTCGGTTGATCTGCCAAACTGCCACGTCTTGGCCCCATCAACACTGGGTTTGTCTAGGGTCAAGTTAAAGTGCGGGTACTGGCCCGTGGCGCAAATCAAGCGGCATATTAGCTTGGCGTCGTGTTGGGTTTGGGTCTGGCCGGCGGGGGCTTGCTGCGTCGGCTGTGTTTGTGTCTGCGTCTCCATGGGGTTGTTGGTGCCTGTTTTGTAATGAAGGGAGGTCAATGACGCGTGTGTATTGATTTTTTTTTTCTCCTTCTTTTCTCTATCGTTTTTTTTTCCAGTGTCGTTTTTGCAGTGTCGTCTTTTTTTTGGACATTGAGAAAGGAGGCAAGGCACAGGGGGGGACACACGAGATGCTTCATGCGATGGGGATATCATTGAAGCAGGGCGCTCTGTAACCATGCTGGATGTGGCCTATAGCAGGACGCTCTGCGACAAAGAAATAGCTTAGTTTTCTCAAACATGGCATATAAAGCAATGTTGCACCCGGGTTTAACTTACAAAGCGGGTAATGACTGGGGAGGCGGGGGACAAGCAACGGCAGTGCCGATACGTTTGGTCTCGAGAGACCCTTTCTTTAAAAGGGTAGACCACATCCACTAATGAGGGAACTGCAAATGCGCTGCCATCAGGGGAGGGTGGGGGGCAACAACTGCAAAAAGAAACCAATGGTTGCTTTGACAAGTTAAAAGAAACGACACGATGCAACCACAGGGTAGCGTGTAAAAGCAATCCCACGGCAGCCAGGAAAAGCAAACACCCGATACAACTACCGGGGCACATACAGTGTGAGGAAAGAGGTATATAAAAAAAAAGCAAAGCGAGCCAGAGAGCCAGAGAGCCAGAGAGCCAAGCGATTATGGCCCTCAGCCGAAGCGGAACCCGAAACAGGGCACCCGACTCCCGACTCCCGACTCGATGTTTTTCGTAACTCTATCCCGCATGCCCCAGCCCGCAAACTGCCAAGCCCAACAATTGTGTGCTCTGTTTCTTTAATTACGAAGATCGCCAGTACGATGCAGCAGCAGCAGCAGCAGGGCAACGCGAGCAAGACTAACAGCGTACAAGGGCACGGCACAAAGGACCCAAAGGATCTTGGGGTCAAGTCAATGGGGCCGCTAAAAGATGTCTCCCCCCTACCAAGGAGACACACGGCAAGATCTTGTACGGCGAATTGAAGTTGTCCTGTTTCCGGAAACAGCACAAAATAAAAAAAAAAACTAAGCGCCTTTATTGTGCAGGCCAACAATGGAGAGCGAAGGAGAAGGAGAAATGAGAGAGAGCTAAACGCCTTGTGGGCTGATTGTCTCACTATTGACCCAAAGGGATATTAAGCCCGGTGAAAGGTGCCAGGCGATGGAACGGCACTAAATAATATTCTCCCCAGTGCAGTACATGGGTGGGGATGGAGTGAGACAGGGGGAAGGGGAAGGTGTAGGTGGTGTTTGCAAGTGCAAAGAACCAAATCAGGGACAACCACCAAGAAGAACCAAATCAGGTCTGTTTGGACTGTAGCCATGTTTTACATGGCAAAGGGAAGAGATAAGAGCAGACGAATGACTAACCCGCCCGCTGGCGTTATTATTCATTCGTTTGTGCTTTGTGGGCTTGCTTTGTTTTGTTTTTTTAGGGTTTTTCCGTGACGTCTCAGGAGATTCCAAACACGACGGAACAAAAAGAAAAACTAGAGAGAAAATTGCCGCATCGCCTCACACTCATCTTCACCACCTCCTCCTACCTCTCTTCACTCCGACGAGGCTTTCCCGCTTGTGGCTTTGAAGGGGGGGACTACCCACTCTCTTTGAGCAAAAGAGAAGGCAAGAAAGAGAGAGAGAGAGATGAGGCATTTTTCTCGCTTTTTTTTCATTTCAAAATGCCTTGCCACTCACACCTGAATTCCCCCCCTGCTGCTCCATGTCAGTTAATGCCGCTCCCCCTCTGTGTCCTCCTTCTCTTCTGAGTAATCTCTCTCTCTCTCTCTCCACATTGACACGCTGAAGCGAGTTTACTGATTGGCCAACCATGCCACTTTGATAAACATTGTTAGTTTCTTTTTTTTTTTGTTTCTTTTTTCTTTCTTTTTTTTTTTTTTCTTTTTTAGTTGTGGGGGGGGAAGAGGAGTTAATGATGAAGAGATTGCTGCTTTTATTGGCACCCAATCACCTTCATGGATAGAGATACACTAGTCCCCAATTCCACCTGCTCTCTCTCCGGTTTCACGCCTTGCATGTTTTGTGAAAAACCCCCCCAATCTAAGCGGGTTGCTCTATTGTTAAATAATTCCCGCTTTGTGCATTCTCCATCCCATTTCCCCGTCCACGCTATATAAAGACTCTGCCGCATCTCCTTCCCTTTCTTCTTGTGCCTTTTCACTTTTACTCTTGGCTTACACTTTTACTCTTGGCTTTTTACTTTTGCCTTTTCTAAACTCCTCCACCACACATGTCACTTGAAGAAAAGACCACCCCTGTGGAAAAAGCTGTTTCCAACAACGAGTTGGTTGCCTCCCAACTCTCGGGCTCCCTCGAACAAGAAGACGAAGGAAGAACCCCCACCGAACACGAACTCAAAACCTTGAGACACGTTTCAGAAAGAATCCCTTGGAGTTGTTGGTTGGTGGCCATTGTCGAATTGGCTGAAAGATTCTCCTACTATGGTCTCTCGGCCCCCTTTCAAAACTATATGCAAAATGGCCCCGACGATACCCCACCAGGTCTCTTGCAGTTGAACCAATCGGGTGCCACCGCCTTGTCCTACTTTTTCCAGTTTTGGTGTTATGTCACCCCCATCTTTGGCGGTTGGGTCGCTGATACCTACTGGGGCAAGTACAAGACCATCTTTGTGTTTTGCGTCATTTACATTATTGGTATCTTTATCTTGTTTATCACCTCGCTCCCCTCCATCACCGACAAGGCCACTGGTACCGGTGGCTACATTGCCGCCATTATCATTATTGGTCTTGCCACTGGTGGTGTCAAGTCCAACGTTTCCCCCTTGATTGCCGACCAGGTGCCCAAGACCAAGCCCATCATCAAGGTGTTGAAATCGGGTGAAAGAGTGGTTCAGGACCCAAACATTACCATCCAAAATGTGTTTATGTTTTTCTACCTCATGATCAACATTGGTTCCTTGTCCGTTATTGCCACCACCGAGTTGGAAGCCCACGTTGGCTTTTGGGCCGCCTACTTGTTGCCATTCTGCTTCTTTTTCATCGCCATTGGCGCCTTGATCCTCGGCAGAAACCAATACGTCAAGGTCCCCGTGGGTGACCAAATCATCAACAAGACCTTCAAGTGCTGCTGGATCGCCGCCAAGAACAAGTTTAGTTTTGAAGCCGCCAAGCCCTCGCAAAACCCCGACAAGCAATTCCCCTGGAACGACCACTTTGTCGATGAGATCAAGAGAGCCATTTACGCTTGTAAGGTGTTTGCCTTTTACCCCATTTACTGGGTTGTTTACGGCCAAATGTTGAACAATTTTGTTTCGCAAGCAGGTACCATGGAGTTGCACAATTTGCCCAATGACTTTTTGCAAGCCATTGACTCTATTGCCATCATTTTGTTTATCCCCTTGTTTGAAAGATTCTTGTACCCATTTATCAGAAAGTTCACCCCATTCAAGCCCGTCACCAAGATCTTTTGGGGATTTATGTTTGCCGCTGCCTCCATGCTTTACGCTGCCGTGTTGCAACACTTTATTTACAAAGCCGGCCCCTGTTATGACCACCCCATGGCGTGCTCTCCTGAATTCAAAAACGTCCCCAACCATATCCACGTGGCTTTGCAGACCCCGGCATATGTCTTGATTGCCATTTCGGAAATTCTTGCCTCCATCACCGGGTTGGAGTATGCCTACACCAAGGCCCCCGTCACGATGAAGTCTTTTATCATGTCCATCTTTTTGGTCACCAATGCCATTGGTGCCGCCTTGGGTATCGCCTTGTCCCCCACCGCCGAGGACCCCAAGTTGGTGTGGATGTACACTGGTTTGTGTGTGGCTACCGTTATTGCCGGTGCCTTGTTTTGGTTCTTTTTCGGCCACTACAACAAGAAGGAAGAAGAGTGGAATGAGTTGGAGTATGACGTTGACTTTGATGAAGCCGCTGCTCTCCGCCCTGTCACCTCCATGCCACACTCTCTCAAGAGCCTTGCTTAATGACTTTACTGTCCTCCTGTTTAAATAGACCATGTCAATATATTTACGAATTTAAAGAAACTTCTCCTCTAATCTAATCCTACTCTATTCATATATATATATATACCATGACAATGTATATATACACAAGAGGGCTTTGTTTACACGTCCCAGTAGCCGGGAAAGAGGTAGTGCATCTTTTCCAACAACTCCTTCCTGAGACCATGGGCGCTGGTGGACACGCCAAACTTCATTGACCCTTGCAAGTCGTCGCCAATGGCCCCGCCCTTTTCAGCAAACACGTCAATCAACCGCGCTGCCAACTTGCACGCATTGGCCGAGTTTGCCTTCAAGTTGCCCACAACGGTCTCCACCGTGACTGGTTCCTCCGATTCGTTCCACGAGTCGTAATCGGTGCTCATACAAATCATTTGGTACGCAATCTCCGCCTCGCGCGCCAACTTGGCCTCGGGCAACACCGACATGTTAATAACAGACCCGCCCCACGACCGGTACAATTTACTCTCGGCTCTAGTGGAGAACTGCGGTCCCTCCATACAAATAACAGTCAAATCCTCACCATTGGCGGAATTGTCCTTGGTGTGCCACTGCGGAACCTCGCCGTTGCTATGGCCATGGTCACCCTCCTTCTCCTTGGCAAACCCATCAAGGAACCCCTTGGTGGGGATAGCCTCGCTCACCAACTTGTTCAACCCCAAGTCAAACGGCTCGCCAAACATGGCGTGCGCGACAAACCCCTTTTCGAAAAACGTGCTGGGCCGAATGCCCTTGGTACGGTCGATAATTTGCGTGGGCAAGACAAAGTCCCGCGGCTTGATCTCGGGCTGGAGGGACCCCACGGCGCTAAAGGCAATAATGGCCTTGACGCCAATCTTTTTCAACGCGGCAATATTGGCGCGCGAGGGAACGTCGCTGGGCAAGAGATCGTGGTGCTGGCCGTGACGGGGCAAAAAGGCCACAGGGAACCCCTGTTCGGTGACGGCGATGGTGATGGGCCCCGAGGGGAACCCCCAGGGGGTCGAGATCGTGAGCCGGGCCACGGGGTGGAGGTTGGGCAAGTCATAGAACCCGGTGCCGCCAATGATGGCAAGGGTCACGGGACCGTCGTAGTGGTGGGGCAACTTGGCAACGTCAACTTTTTCTCTGTGAAGTGACATTGTGAAAGAGTACAATTGGTATAGTTATCTAGTATTAAAGAAAAAGAAAAATTCAGCGTTTCAACAAGGTGTTGGGATTTGGCCACGGGGGGAGGAAAGGCCCTGGAAGGCGATTGTGAAAATTTGATACCCGTTTTTTTTTTCGTTCTGTGGCGAACCTGCAGAATTCGGGAGGAAACCTGTAGAAGTCTGGTAACCTGTAGAGTTTGGTAACATGCACTTTTTTCTGTTGTTAAAGAAAGTTTTTTTTTGGGAGAGAGAAAGGTAGTGTTTTGGGAATGATCACACTCACACACCATGTTGTCTACCATGTACAAGAGGCTGCTTAATAAACAGGTACCGTGTGTGCTAGCCGTGCGGTACATATCGAGAAATAACGCTGCTGCGGTTGCGGCCGCAGAAGCAGCGGCAGCAGCGGCGGCAAAAGCAAAGGCAGAGACAGCAGAGGCAAAGAAGCTTCTCGACAAGCAGCCAACCAATGGCAAGCCCGCCACCAAGTCGTCACTTCAAGGTGACGACGGCGACAAGAGCGAAACCAAATCGCATCAACTGCCATCGCCAACCAGAAGGAGCAAACGAGCAGTTGTAAAGTCCCAGCCGCATCCGGAATTACCCACATTTATACCCATGAGCAAGTTGCCCAAACTCCCCGAACATGCAAAGGCACAAATGCTACAAGAGTTTATGGCCACTCAGAAACAGGAGCCTGAGAAGGGACACGAGCCAGAGCCGCAGCATTATATCGATTTCAACATCCCGCAGGAATACATCACCAAGCCAGAACCAAAGGATACAGAAGCGGGCAGTAGCAGTGTTAGTAGTGGCAGCACCGCAGCCACCGCCACCGCCGCTACCAGCACCGAGCGCGCCGTTCTTGATGCCCTCGATAGACTCAAGCACACCAAGGAAGACACCAAGAGCAGAGATGCCGCCATGGACAACCTCACCACTAAGCTCTATTTCAACCTCGAGACCAACACGTTGGAGGAAATGCCGGTGCCGGACCACCCCTTGAAACACACCATTTCCGGGATGATGAAACTCAACCCGGGGTTGAGTGCCATTGACAATGGATACTTGTGGAAGCTCCTCCCCGGGGATAAGCTCTATGGCGTGCCCCCGCACAGCAAGGAGTTATTCCGGTTCAAGGAGTGGGAGGAGGAGATGATGGAGAAGAAGCGGGCCGAAAAGGCCAGGCTGGGTCAGATGGAGAAGGAAATGAGTGAAGCGCGCGCCATGCTTGGTGCTTCAAAGAGTTTTTTCAAGCAGGAGGGCGGCAGGAGAAAAGTGGAGAGGCAAAGAGTTAAAAAGTATATGAAGTTGAAGGAAAAGTGGAAGAAGGAAGGGGTTTCGGAAAAGATGTTGTTTGGAGAGGAAGAGGATGAGGGAGAGGATGGGTTTTGAAAAGGTCTTTACGCAATGAGGGAAAGGATGGGTTCCCAAATAGTGAATACAACGCAATGAGGGAAAAGAAGGGTTCCCATATAGTGAATACAACGCAATGTCCCTTTAAAATGTATATACACCAGGTTTTGCTCAATCAACGCACTGTCATTTTTTTTTCTTTTTTGCCTACTCGATAATGTTCAACTCCACGTCGCCATACCCAAACTTGTCCTTGTTCTCCTCATACACTTTCTTCAACTCGTCGACATAGAGCTTGTGATACTTGTCGAGCAACCCCTGGGGGATCTTTGTCTTTGCGGGGGTCTTTTTCGGTGGCTTGAGCTTGAACAAGTCGGTAAAGGATCCAGTCTTTTTCAACGGCTGCAGTTTTTCTTTGGGTGGTTGATGGTTGGCGTCTCCCCCCTCCCCCTGTTCCTTCCCCTTTTCTAGTTCTCCCGGAAACTCTTCAGGGTGGTCGTGCTTATACTCCTGCAATGTGCCCGCGGGGATGTAGATGGGTGTCCCCACACAAATGTTTATTGGGTTGCGAAACGGCAAGAACCCAAAATCATAGATAAACACCCCTCGCGCCGAAAAGAATGGCACCGTAAACAGAAACGTCTTTTTCATCCACTGCTGGAATCTGTACCCCAAGGTTCCGGGAGGAGGCACCGAGAGGCGGTACACGTCGGCCTCGCCAAACGCAAATGTGGGCACCAAGGCAACGTTGCCCAACTCAATGGCAAGCTTGACAAACCCCTTTCTCTTGTTCAATACAAGCCTCACTTCGCGCTTCTTGGGCTGGGCCTTTTCGTTGCTCTTTCCGTCCCCCTCGGCCTCTCCTTCAGTCTCACCCTCGGAATCGCTGCCGTGTATGTCTTGTCTCTCCTTGTACCCGTACCCCACGCGCGCATGCTTGGCAATCATATTGTTCAACAACGACTCCTGCGCCCCGCCCACAACAAGACACACCGAGTTGTCGCCATTGTTGATCAAGCTCTTGATGTTCTTGGCCGACGCGCTGGTGATGCCCAACCCCATAAGATAGTCGCGATAAAAGGGAATGGTAAACTGGGTCGTCAATGTCAAGGGGAAAATCTGTCCCAACCCGGGAAATAACCGCGGACCCAGCGACGGGTCATGGAAAAATGGCTTGAGCCATTTGGAAAAGGGCTCGTATGGCTCGTTCCGCAAGGCATTGGTGCCAAACAACCCCATGATTCCCATAGAAATCACCCCGTGCGGGTGGTACCCAAATATATACCTCGGTCCCGTTGAAACGCTCTTGTAAGTTTCCGACTTGGTCAAAGACAGTGTAGAAGAAGAAGTCATGGTGGCTGAGCCCAAGTCGTTTAGACGCTTCTTCAACCCAAAGAGTTTGAAAACCTTGTCGATAATGGTTCTGGACCGCTCGGAGACCAAATCCTCCTCGTCATCCTCGCTCTCGCTCTCTTCAACCAACACATTGGTAAATGTCGGCTCGAGCTCCACGCTCTTGTGCACCCGGATGGGGAAGTAGTTGGCAAACCACTCCCAGATGATAAAGTTGCGCATCGAGTTGCGCACGCGGTACACCACTTTGCCATTGGTGGGCGTATGCAAGTCAAACCCATACCACCAGATGCAGTAGGGGAGAATGATGGTGAGCCACACCACCCACCCGAGCGACACCGTAAAGAGAAAGAGGCAGATGAAAAATGGAATGCTCGTGCAGTGCCAAATCACCCCCAAGGTCTCCAATCGGTGCCTGAGCGGGGTGTTTAACGGGGCGACATTGATCCACCGGCGCTTCTTTCGTTTCTGTTTCCCCGAGGATGGACGGGATGAGGCAGGGGGTGAAGATGTGGATGTAGAAGGTGGTGAAGATGTGGATGTGGAAGGAGGTGAAGATGATTGGTTTGATGCAGTTATAGGTGTTGCAGCGGAGAGGGAGCTGGTTGGACTCCTGCTCCTTCTCTTTCGAAGGGTATGATCTTCCGGCATGTCTAAGCAAGGTATGGGTGAGCTGCCTGTATGTCTGGCCTGTGTTGGTCTGTGTGTCTGGCCTGTGTTGGTCTGTATGTGTTTGGTCAGCTGTCGTGAGCACGTTTTCCCAAGTGTCGAATAATTGCCGTGTTGTTGCCAGCTGCAATCCTTTTACCCCCCCTGCTGGTGGTGGTTTATATTTGCTATTGGCGGGGAGTGAGAGAGAGAGAAAGGAGGAGGAGGAGGGAAAGCGAAAAATCTTAAATAGGCAAAATTGAAGTTGGAGGAGGAGGGGGAGGAGGGAGCAAGGCTAATTAACATTAAGCACCTGCATTAGGATATCTTCGCTTGTGAATTCAATGACACACACACACACACACACACCTGTCGCGTGTGAGGTCTTCAGTGTGAAGAGGGGGGTGGAGGTAAGGCGTTGCGGCGGACGAGAAAGGAGGCACATGTGTGTCTACTCCTCCCAGACCTCCTCTTCAGTTGAGCATTGATCTTCCCCTTCTCCCCTTCCCCTCCCCCTCCCCCTGGTAAAGTTGCTTCAAAGCCCATGAGGCCGTATGGACATCTACACCCATGTGTTCAAAACCCCTTTCAACAAAGGCGTTCTCCAAAATGGGTAATTTACTCTGTTTAATTTTTTTCTTTCTTTTTAGTATGTGAAAAGGACAATGGGAACGAGAGGGGAGAGAGGGGGCAGTAGAGGGGGAGAGGGTGCTTAACAATGAGTTCACGGTTCACGGTTATATGGTACAGTGTCTTTATGGGATGTAAGGATACTGATGGGTAGGAGCTGTAGGTACATGGATGGTGGAGGGGAGGATGTAGAGTGATTGGTATAGGGGGAGTGTGGGGAAAGAGAGGGCTGGGGGTGGAGGTGCTGTTGCTGTTGCTACCAAGTGATTCAATCACGTGATAAAGTTGACCCACGCGCCTTTCACTGCCCATTGAAAAAATTGTAGCATCGGGCATTTTTTGACAACCAAACAATGCCGAAGCGAAGGAGACAAGCTGAGGAGGAGGGAGAAGAAGAAGGAGGAGAAGGGAACATCACCTCTGAGCTGTTTGGCGATGATGGTGATGCCGAAAGGGCATTACTGGCAACGTCTGCGCAGGAGGACAACGACCAAAAGACTCACTACTACATCAAACCAAAGACGGCACCGCAGCCGTCATTGTTTTACCAAGCATACTGCAAGCTAACCAGCCAATCGGCCAAGCCAATCAAGAACGGCACCCCGTTTGTGAGCTTGTTCAACGGCAAGGAGCCAGCGGAGAATGTCGTGTTTAGGTATAAGCTCTACAATGTGGTGTGGAAACACCAGCTTCTCAAGATCGAGTCGATCTTGAACAATGCCAACAACGACCTCTTTCAAAGCTTGGTGCAGTTTATCAATGAGCAGGATGCCAAGTTATCGCTTGGATACGTGCAGTTGACATCAAACACGGCAAACAATATAAGGATCCTCCACGAGTTTTACAACCATTTGCGCCAGCAACACCACGACGAGCTCGAGTACACGTTGCTAACGCTAAACTCGAAAAACTGCGCCAATGTCAAGGCGGCGATGCGGGAGACGCTCAAGCAGTTTAACGAAGCCCACAATGTCCGCGACGAAGCGTACCAGCTCAACTACGACTTGGACCAGATCCAAGACTGGTTTGGCACCGAGTTTGAAAAGCGCCAAAGGACAACAAGGTTGGTCCTCGTTGTGGAAGACACCAACATGATCAATTCCCAAGTGCTCAACCAGTTGTTGATTGTGTTGCAGTCGTATGCCCTGCGCGGTATTCCCTGGAAGGTGGTGCTAGGATTGTCGTGCAACAATGTCAGCGACTGGATAAACAACAACTTGACCAACGAGTTGCGGATCTTGGTCAATGGCTACAAGTTCAAGAGCAACGACAACAAGAGCATGGGGTACCTCATTTTGAATAACTTATTCTTGACCCCGGAGCTCACCGACGACAACCCGTTGTTGATCAACAATACCTTGAGCACCATCATCTTGAACCGGTTTGAAAACTCCAACAATTCCATCGACGCGTTGATCTCGGAGATGAAGCTTTGCTACATGAT
This sequence comes from Zhuliangozyma blackwelliae, assembly GCA_030579015.1. Lineage (NCBI taxonomy): Eukaryota > Fungi > Ascomycota > Pichiomycetes > Serinales > Debaryomycetaceae > Zhuliangozyma > Zhuliangozyma blackwelliae. The sequence continues at coordinate 5,601 of JAKTZW010000425.1, read as the reverse complement.
CTATTTCTACCAGTCGCCCTTGTCGGTGCTCATTGCCAAGGCGCCGACGTCATTGTACATACAGGGGTTGCGGAAACTCCCGTCGTTCAAGAGACACGTTGAGACCCAGTTGCACCACGAGCGGGGGCCATTGGTGAGGACGTTGTTGACCAGCGACGACGCGGTTGTGGGCTTGTTCAACGACGCCAAGGTGAAATTCAAGCAGTTTAAGCTCGTGAGCATGAATGCCATCAATGTGGTGTACCACCTCCACCCCAACAAGCCCCGCGAAAAGTTTGAGTTGTACAAGCTACTCATCAACAACAAGTTGCTCAACTCAAAGTACTTGAACGAGTCGATAAAGAAACTCGACCGCTTCCCCCAGGATGTGGTGAAGCGGATCGTGTCGGGGTTGACGGAAGGCTGTGAAGCTGCCGTGGACGACGTTACTGATGGCCATCTTATACAATTGAAGTTGGACTTGCTTCACAGCGACAGCAACAGTGGCACCACCAGCAGTGGCACCACCAGCAGTGGCACCAGCCTCAGCGAGTGTCTCCGCCGCTATTTCGACAATGACGTGCTATCCACGCTGATGGAGGATATGGTCTTTTACGAGGTGTTTTCCATGAATGGGGGCATAGTACGGGAAAAGTTGGCCAAGCCGCCGCTATTTGAGGAAAACTACGAAAACCTCATGATCAACTTGCTACGACCTAGCTTGCGCGCCACAATTGAGCACGGCCTCGATAGCTGTGACGCATACCTCGGCAACCCCTTGGTCATAAACAGTGCCAACGACGCCCACAACACCCCTACCCCGGCGGTGCCGCCCACGCTCACGCGTCTTTTCAAAGTCTACAAAGAAGCCCCGATTGCAATCAACATGTACGACTTTTACCAAGCGTTCAAGGCGACCCTTGACCCGCGCGAGTTTAGCGACATTGACCCCCTGGAGTGGGACAAGGCCACTTATGCCTGGTTTATCCAAAACTGCCACGAGTTGATGCAGATGGGTATTTTACAGCCCAAGCCCAAGGGCGACTACTTGGAAAAGGCAATCTGGAAAGGTGTGTGATGGAAATCTATTGCTTGCAACTATATAAAACTCTCTAGCTCCTAAGTGCTCTGGTGGGTATTCAAAACCTCCCCCTCTTTCGACTTTGCATCCTCCTCTTCCTGGGCCTCGGCGGCCTTTTCCATCTCCAACTCCGACTTGTCGCCGGTGAACTCGTTGTCGACGGCGTTAAAGTGTTCATTGAGCGAGTCGCTGGCCTTGTTTGTAAGGTTCTTGACGTGGTCAACCACCCGCTGTTGGTGGCCCGATAAAGACGTTATAATGAGAAGGATGGTGAATGCAGCAAAGATGGCCAACACGACGAACCGCTGCGACCGGAACATCTTGTTGGAGATCTGAGTCGAGTTGGCTATCATGGTGTGGTGTGGTGTGGTTGCAAGGGTTGATGAATGTAGGGAAGGGTCGGGAGAAGGAGCTTTGATAAAAGAAATGAAAAACATTGTTGCTGTAGTGTGCGCGGTACAAAAAATAATTAAGTGTGTGTTTCTCGATATCCCTGAATTGGAAACAATAGCGGTGGGCCCTAGATTAGCCATCGCGTGAGGCGTGGCAAGAATGGAAACCCAAGCAACACCAGCAACCGCCGCCCCAATGGCGATAGTAGAAAGGGAGAAGAAGCTGAACCTGGGTGAGTACCTGTTGTCGAAACAAGACATGGATTTTTCCAAATTTGGGTGGTTTTTTTGAAAATATATTTGTAAATATATGTGAAAGGGGTCGGTCTCCACTTTGTAACATCTCCTTTCCTTTCTAATGATCTTTTTATGTAGCCATGCATGACTACACAAGTTCGTATCATCAACACGAGTGTCCAGTTTAAACAATCACCAAATTATTTGTTCTCACAATCTAGTTGGCTGAAGCTCCCTTCCTTTCGAAATTCACGTGCAGTAGCCTAGAATTTTCGACTGGACGCTTGGTGAAGTGGTATCACGACTCCCTTCCAAGGAGTTAGCACGGGTTCGATTCCCGTAGCGTTCACTTTTTTTTTTTCCTCCTCTCTCATCACCCTCTCACAGCTTGCCTTTCTGCCCCACCAAAGAAGTCATGACTCGTTATTGATTCATTAACTATATACATAACCAATCCCATCCACACACCCTTTGCCTTCCCCTTCTCCTTTTCACATTCTTTCTTTCTCCTTTTCCTCATCAAAATCGTACTTCCCCTCCAATATATCATTCAAGCTGTCCTGGATATACGCACTCTCCTCATCCATGGGCATCTCACTCAACGCCCTCTCCTTGTCGTAGCCGCCCATGACATGCTTCATCTTCCAGCCAAACTCGCGCACATTACTAACGTCAAGACACCACCACGTCCCAAACACAACCATCAGCGACACGCTCCCGCAGAGCAACGTGCCCGTGCCAACGGCCACAGCGGCGTCGGTGGTGAAGTTGTAGCTCAAGGGCGGCGAATGGTTGCCCTGGAACAAGGTGGGGACGTATTGGCGAGACACGGTGGCGCGGTACGCGAACCGCGAGGCAAAGATTGTCACTGCTGCCAGGGTAAAGAAACGGATCATTTGAGACTGGCGGCGCAGTTTATACTCGCTCGAGGCGTCGGCCACTTTGAAGTGGAGCCTGTGGAGTATGTCCGACATGGGTGTTGTGTGCTTATGGTGATGAGACTGCCTCTCTCTTGCTCTTTTTTTTTTTCACTCGTTTTTTTTTTTGTTTTTTGGTGTGCCAATATAGACAAATTGAAAATACATATACAAAACACTAAACTAGATATAAAAAACAACAACAACAACATATATTGTCAAAGACATTGGGGAAGAAAAACAACTGTTTTAGGAGATTAGATAAAAATGCAGACGGTCTAGATTTCCTCCTTGAATACGCCCCCCTCGTTGCCCTTTTTGTTCAATGAAAAGGTATCGTCAACATAGTCGGCAAACGATTCCGTGTCGCCTTTGCTCTTGTCCTGCTTGGCCTCCTTTTCAGCATCCTTGGCAGCTGGCTGGACTTGCGCCACGGGGGAGACAGTCTTTTTCGGCTCAGCGGAGGGTTCCACCTTTTTGGCAGCAGAAGAAGTAGCAGCCTCGGTCTTCTTTACTGGAGCAGCAGAGGTGGTTGCCTTCTTCAGTGGGTCCTCCTCGGTGCCCAAAAAGAATTTACTCAATCTTTTTGAAAATGACAACCTCTTCTTTGTTTGCACTTGTTGAGTAGAGGGGGTACCGGCTTTTTTGGGGCCTGAGCCAGTGGCCGCAGTGGTCGCAGTAGCCGCAGTGGAAGCCTTGGCCGCGGTGGCACCTGCACCTGCACCTGCAGCGGCACCAGCACCAACCTTAACCCCTGCCTTCACAACCTCATCCTTTGACTCAGGAAGCAATGAAACGTGCTTGTGTTCGGGCTCTTCAACCGTAAACAACGAGCTCGTGTCGCGAATCTTTGACTCATTCACCTCCGTTCTCAAATGTTCCGGCAACTCGTCGTTAATCTTGTGCTCATCCTTAACCTTTTCATCCAAGGCGTCCAAAATCTCTTGCTTCTTGGCCAGCTTGGTGGCAAGGTGCTCCTCCTTTTCCTTCTCCAACTTGGTCAATTCTCCATCCAAGTGCTTGTGCTCAGCCCCGGCATCCTCAACCTCCTTATCATGAGCAACCTGAAACTCGGCAAGCTCCTTATCGGTGGCTTCGTGCTTGGCGGTGGCTGCTTCCAAGTCGGTGGTAAATTGTTCAATGCCAGCCTTGGTCTCCTCCAACTTGGCCTGCAACTCAGCCAACTTGTCCTCATACTCCTTGTTCAAGTCCTCCGAGGCCTGAACCTCCTTGGACAATTCGTCTCTGGCATTGGTGACTTGCTTCAACTTGGCATTCTCCTCCTCCAATTCGGCCAACGTGGGTCTCAAAATCTCATCCTTTTCAGCCTGGGCGTCGTCCAACACCTTCTTTCTCGCGGCAATCTTTCCTTGTTCCTCCTCGTCGATCCGGTCCTGGTTGGCTTGCTTTTCATTGAGAAGGGCCTCCTTTTCCTCAGCGTGTTGGGCTTCAATCTCCTGCAACTCCTTTTCCTTGCTCGAGACTTGCTCATGTCTCTCGCCCTGGAAAGCCACATACTTTTCATCCTCCTCTGCCTTTTGGGCCTCGTGAGCACCAAGTCTCTCCTGCTTGGCCTTTTCGATATCCTGCTTCTCCTTAATCTTGGCAGCCTCCAACTCCTGCTTGGCCTTTTCGTGCGCGCGCTTGGCTTCCAATTCGCGCTCTCTCTTGTCGGCATCAGCCCGTCTCTTGGCCTCGGCCTTGCCCTCAATGTCCGACAACACCGGCTGGACATACGAGGAGGCCAACTTGTCCAACTCTGCTTGGGTAATGGTCAATCCACCGCCCAAGTCAATGACCCCGGTTTGGTGATTCTTGAGTCTGGCATCCGAGTTTTTCTGGGCAATGGCGAGTGCCCCGGCATACAACTTGGCCTGTTCCTTCAACGAGGCCGGGGTGGAGGCATTGAGCGAGTTTAATCTTTCATTGGCCCTCGAGTTGGCGGCCGAGAGCAATGTGGCATTGACGATATCGGCGGCTTTAAAAGTGTTGGACCGGACTTGGCCCGAGGCTTGGTCAGAGTACCCGCCGCCGTGCTTCAAGGCAGACTCGGCGCCCGAGGCGGCCAAGTCCTCTTCGTCCTGGTTTAAAAACTCAGTGGGCGCGGCTTTCAAACCAGATCTATAGTCCAAGTCGGGGTTGAACCTCGAGTTTAACGACTTGGCCGAGTTTTTATTGGCGAGGCGGGAGATCTTGTCAATGTTCAACAGCTGGGCTGCCAGCTTGGACTGGATCCCGCTTCTTCTGACATCCCTGGAGGGGTTGATTCTCGAGGTCATGGTGGAGGTTGATTGCGCATTGGCGGCATTGTAGAGCGATTGCGAGTTCAAGGATGGGATGCCCACGCCGGCACCACTTGTGGCGGCTGGTTTGCCGCTGCCCGAGGTGCTCACGCTCGACAAGGTGCCGGTTCTGGCGCTGATGGCGGCGGCGTCGGCATAGGGGTCTTCCTTGTCCCTGGACCAGGCGTCAATCTTTTGGTGCTTGGCGGCCAAGGCGGCAATCTGGGCCTCGGGGGCAATGGTGCGTTCGTACGATGGTTTCACGGTCAAGTCAGACGAGGCCGCAAGCAAGGCAGCCGTGTCTGAGGCGTTGGAGTTGACCCCGACAATGGTGCCGCTGGGGGAGTGAAACACCCCTTGTTTCAACTTTTGCTGGTACTGTGCCTGGACAGACAATGGTTTGCCCTGTGTTTGGTAGACGGAGTGAGACATGGCCAGTACGGGAAAGAAAGAGTGGTGGAGAGGAGTTGTGTGGATGTGTGAAAAGGGTGAAACTTGAAATTATAGGGGGGGGGGGGGAAGGGCGGGGGGTTGAGTTGAGTGGGAGAGACAAACTTGCGCAAGGAGGCAGAAAAAAAAAAAAAAAAAAGAGCAAGCGCTTTCTCGAGGGGTTAGGCTTTTTTTTGTTTGTTTGTTGTCAGAGAGCAGAGGTTATATTGGTGGGACACATGAAACGGTGTGGCAGACTGGGATACTCTACTCTACACGATGTA
>JAKTZW010000424.1:0-27913 GCA_030579015.1 Zhuliangozyma blackwelliae | reverse complement strand
ATCCCCACAACAACAGCAGCACACAACAGCAGCAGCACAACAGACAACAACAGTAGCACACAACTACGTATATCTACAATGGCCATATTCTCCTCATTAGCAGGGTTCTTCAAGAGAAACAAACAAAGAATCTTCATCACCAGTGCAGTGGCCTTCTCCGTCTACCTCCTTGTCAATGAGCTTGTGGTGAAAAAGTTTAGAAACTACCAGAATGCATTGCGCCAGGAGCTCATGTTCAAGCAGCAGATCAAGCAAAGGTTTATACAGACCCAGCAGGACTGCTACTATACAATCTTGGCATTGTTGCCGGTGTTGAGCGCGCCCATTGTTGACGCATTGCCCGTGGAGTTGATCACACAAGCATTGAGGTTGAAAAAGAGCGACAAGCTGGGAAACGGCGACTTGACCAGCGAAAACTTAAACTTGTTAAACAAGGAGGGAGGTGGCCCCCAGTCGGCCTTGTCCGTCTACTTGGCCAAGTCCAAGGCTGAGTTGTGGAACTTGCTCAAGATCAAGACAATCACCAGGACATTGACCTTGATGTACTCCATCAGCGGCTTGTTGCTAATCACGCGGTTACAGTTGAATGTGCTTGCCAGAAGAAGCTACTTGGAGTCGGCGATATTGATGGCGGGCGTCAAGAGCACCAACAATGATATTGACCCGCACGAAAACTACATTATCGAGCAGAGCTACCTCTCCTTGAGCTGGTGGTTGTTGAACAAGGGCTGGTCCAACTTGAACAGCATAATCGAAGCCTCGGTTGTCAAGAGGTTTGAAAACATTGCCCCAAAGACCGAGTTGACGGTGGAGGCGTTTGACACCATGTTGCAGGACATCATTGCCGAGATCAACAACAATAACCGAGAGTACATTTTGGCCAACTTGTTCCCCGTAAACTACCCCGACTTGTTGGAAACCGTGTTGAACACCAACCCAGACTTGATCCACCATTTGGACACGCCCGATTCAAACTTGGTCAAGTTGATTAATGAGACAAACTCGATAATGTTGGACAACAACTTGTACTTTTTCGACTTGTTAAACTCGTTGCTACTGACCTCGGTGGACACCCTTGCTGCCAACTTGTCGCTGGGATTGACGGGCAACACCCACACGGGCTCGAGCTTGTTGCTCTCGTCGGGAAATATCGAGGAAGACACAAAGAGGTTTCTTGAACTACCAAACAAGCCGTTCAAATTGGCCAGTTTCTTGGCCCAATTGTCGGTCCAAAATAGCATTTTGATTGATAACGACGGGTTCAAGGGGGAGTTTGTCGACGACGTGCCCATGGGCGAGAATGACTTGACGGGCAACATTTACATCAACACCCTTAATGAGTTTGACGAATTGGACGATTTCAGCGCCGGCATATACTCCAACTTTGAGTAGGTAAGTACTGTATGATGATTAACAGTAGCAGTCACACAAACAGTAGCAATAGCAATAGCAGCAACAGTAACAGTAGCAATAACTGGTACACAAACAGTAATGTCTGCAAGCAGATCAAACTCTTGAGGACGTGTCCGGCCACAATTTTGTTTTTTCTCCTAAAAAACAGAGCAGTGAGGCAACCTGTTGTACAGTTTCCCCCTCTGGTTCATCACCTTCTTATTCTTATCCTTATCCCATCAACTACAATGTCATCACCCAAGGTTATCATCGTGTCGTCAGACAATGAAAAGTTCCCCGTCGAGCCCAAGGTTGCGGAAAAGTCGGTGTTGATCAAGAACATGATCAACGACTTGAACCCCGACGGGTTATCAGAAGACTTTGAAATCCCCACCCCCAATGTGCGGGCAAATGTGTTATCCAAGGTGTTGGAATGGTGCGAGCATCACAAAAACACTGTGTTTCAGGATGACGAAGATGAGGATTCCAAAAAGTCGGTCCCGGTTGAAGAGTGGGACAGAACCTTTCTCAAAGTGGACCAGGAGATGCTTTATGAGATTATCTTGGCGGCAAACTATTTGAACATCAAGCCATTGTTGGAGAGCGGGTGCAAGATGGTTGCCAATATGATCAAGAGCAAGTCGCCTGAGGAGTTGAGAAGAACGTTCAATATTGTGAATGACTTTAGTCCTGAAGAAGAGGCTGCCATCAGAAGAGAGAATGAGTGGGCCGAAGATAGATAGGAGGAAAGAGGAAAGAGGAATGACAGCTAGTATGTATATGTATATGTATATGTATAGTGTTTGCTCTTGCTAATTGTGTAGCAAATTATTGAATGCGTCAAGATAGTGTGAAGCGTTTGCTAGGGCTTTTAAGCGGTACTTGGTGGAACAGACAGACCGTCACTCTGTGGTCCTAATTTCCTTGACTCTTGCTTTCCCTGTTGATTAGAGCAATACCATGGTGTATCATACTGGGCAAGCCACACCCCTCTCTTGTTCTCCCTCTCGTTGTTTCTCACTCTCTCCGTTTTGACGTTTGCAAACAATTTAATCGCAAAAAGAAGGAAAAAAAAAAAATAAGAATCCCAAACCAGGTGTCAAGCGTCGAACCAACACGATCCCGGCTGCAAGAAAGAAAGAAAGAAATAAAGACTGGCGTTATCCCGCTCCGCTCCCACAAGATTGAATCACTTTTTGCCAACAAATACCAGGTTATATCAAACTCGGTGTTTCTTTTTTTTTATTGTTTTTCCATTTTCATATTCATTTTCAACCGCCCACTATGCCTAGCAGTCCACCAAACAGCGGGTTCCAGCCCACCACAACTATCCCCTCCATAGCTTCCATGTCGGTTGATGACCTAGCATCCCTTGAGGAGCAGCTCTCACAGGAGTTTAAAGTACTCAGCAAGGACTACCTCGTGTCTCGAATGTCGCGAATCAACACCATGATTGAGAAAATCAATAGTCTGATCAAGCTAGCGGCTAACAATGACAAGTCGTGGTCCAAGATTTACAACTTTGAAATCGAAACCATCAACAATATAATGACCAACTGCGAGGACTTGATTCTCGCCAGCGACGGCCGCATCGACACCAAGGCGGATTTGTTAAAGTCGGTTGACGAGTACCAGGATGAACTCCGGGACATTTTCAAAAACTTGCAGAGCCCCTTGGATTTCGACGATACCTTTAGTGAAGATTTTGTGGGCGACAACCACCACTTGGCCAAGTACCCCTTTCCCTATTTGTTTAACGAATTGTTCAAACCCCACCGCGATGGGCTAAAGACAATTCTTAACGAGAAGGATTATCAGGCGCGGTTGGTTTGTAACAATTCCCAGGGCAACCGGGTGATTATTTGGAAGCAGTACTATCGCGACTTGATAACCAAAAAGGAACAGTTGGAGGCCAAGACTCGGGACCAGTTGGCCCGATTGAATAAGGAGTACCTCCATGCGAGTGACCAGGAGAAGGCCGAGCGGTATAGGCAATACTATTACCACTCGTTGGTGTCCCCCAAAGAGTTGGGCGGGAGCCACCCCAACGTCGATACTGCAAACACCAGGGACGTGAGCGAGATTATGAGGTGTAACCATGACTCCAACTATGTGAGTCTGGATACGAGGTTGGCGGCGAGAAACAAGATTGAGTTGAGTGATATCAGACGAGAGTTGCAAGAGAGACAGGAGAGTACTAAGCGACAGTTGGAGGGGAAGGGGTTGCCTGATTTGAAGAGAGTCTGTCGTGGCTTGTCTGAGGAGGACATTGAAAGTGACCTCCAGTTATTGCGCACGAGCATTATGGGTATACCTCCTGCTTCCGGCGCGGGAGAGAAAGTGGTGGAGGGGGAGGGAGTAGAGGAGGTGGAGCGGGGTGACGACGCAGGAAAAGTAGAAAACACCGATGAGGAAGATCAAGAAGAAGGGGATGAGGAGGATGGGGATGAGGAGGAGGAAGAGGATGAGGATGAGGAAGAAGAAGAAGAGGAGGACAGAGAAGAGGACGGAGAAGAGGACGGAGAAGAGGATTATGACTTTACAGACGAGTCTGAAGACGAAGAAGGCATGGTTCAAAGAATGAGTCCCGAGGAGAGACAACTACGTCAGAGCTACAAACAATTATTGAGCATTACCGGTGCACTGCTGCTGTCACTATTGGCATTACCCCCACTTGAGTATTTCCCCAGCTTGGACTAGGCAATACACATCTATTTACTCCCTTTCCAACAATATACTGGCATTCTTCAAATTGGCCTCTTCTATAGTCTTGTCCAATGACTCAATAAACTTGAAGGACTTGTCCGAACTGTTTGATAAAGTGAACCGCTCAATGTCGCCATACTCTTTAGACTGTAGGGTATACTTTAACCATTCAAAAAGTACAATCACTCTATCGTCAAGTTTCAACTTGTGCACAAGTCTCTTTCCATTGGGGAATCTGATTTGCACGCGGGTAAAGCCCTGTGTTGGTTCGGCATGGTCAACCGGTTTGATCGCGTCAAACGGATCAGTTGGTTCCTCAACCTTTTGCACATGTTCAGCCTCCAGCACCTCCTCTTGATCATCATTAGCCGGCTCCTCCTCGCTATCTAGGACAATAGCCTTATCGGCAGTCTTTCCATCACCATTATCCATCATGCTCTGTTTCATGGCCAACTCAATCTGCTGTTCCTCCGTCAATGTGTCTGGGTCAATCTTTCTCTCGTGTGTGACCAAGGGGTTATTCGATTCCGGGTTCAAACTAAACTTTTCCAAAAACTCATCCACTTCGGCAATCCACTCCTCAACCAGGGGAACCTCCCCATCCTTCCACTTGTGCACCCTCTCGCCCGTCAATGGGTCAATGATGGCCAAGTGCGGAAACGCATCGGCATGGTAAAAGTTGATGTATGACTCCCCATTGACTGACTCTCTTTGGAATTGCAAAAACACAAAATTGTCCCTTACAATCTGCTTGACGCGCGAGTTGCTCCAGAAATCACGATTCATCACCTGGCACTGAAACTCCGACGAGTCCTGGATGTTTATCAACACCCACTTGTTTTGCTCCTTGGCTTCCTGCCGGCCATACTCCAAGTTTGTCATTGTCATAATGTCAAATGGCGGGCGGAAAAGGCTGGCCAAACGGCGCTGGGTGCTGGTCAACTCATGGTTGCGCGTAGTGTGCAATCTCCTCCGGCGAGAAAGCGGCCGCTCGTAATTGCCATAGTCGTCGTCGTCGTCGTTGTTGTTGTCATCATTTTCCTCCGAATCAAGCTCCTGCACCTCTTCAATGCGGACATTGTCGGCGTCGTGGTAGACATCATCATCGCCATCGTCGTCGTTAATCTCCTCAAATCTCCTCTGGAAATCAAATCCCTGGTGGAAAATACCTTGTTGCCGCTGTCCAAATATGTCCGCCGGCCGTGGTTGTTGCTGCTGCTGGTGCGGATGCTGGAGGTACGGGAACCCGCCAAGACCTTCAACCAAAGTCTCGTGTCTGTGGACGTTGGCGTCTGCTTCTCTCACATTGTCCCCGTATGCCTCCTGCTGCAACTGTTCGGCCAAAGCGGCATCGTCGTGCTGGCCGTCGCTGTAGATATCGTTGTTTGCGTTTGAGGTGGTTGCTGGTTTGTGCTGTTCCATGTACAAAGTGACGGCCATCTCCAAGTCGCCATTGGCAAACTCAAGAAACTGCTTGGCAGTGTCGGCATCCTCAATACCCGTGACTGCCAAAAACGTAGGTATCTGCTCGTCCATAATCAACGCGCGTGTGTGTGTGGCGGCAGTAAGTTGCTGTTGTTGTTGTTGCTGTGTCTCTCACCTTTGATGGCGGCGGTTGTGGTGTTGACAACAGCAGTCGTGTGCCACTGCCCAATTCTATCACCAGCCGTTTCTTTTTTTTTGACACTGGCGACAGAGAAAGAGAGAGAGAGAGGATCCACATTTTCTCTCCTTTTCTTTGTCTTTCAGGCTACACCACTCCCCCCCCAGTCACCCTATTTACATTAGAGAGACACAACCACCACCCTCCCCTTCATACACATTCCTTAGACAAGAGCCAACCAGCCAGCAATCCATCTCACCAGTCAATTCACACCAAAAGGGTTAGAAGAAACGGAAAGACTAAAAAAGAAAGATAGAGACTAGTCATTTGCCAGATCAAAAGGTCACCTCTTTTTTTTTTTTGTATTTATTGTTTTGGACGTAACCACTCGGGCAACTGTATATCTTGTGAAACCCTGCTGAACGAGGGTTTGCAGCGTGTTTGCCATCGTCTAGTACGCATAGCCATCACCACTACCACCACCACCACCACATCTTTCCCTAGCAGTGCTGTCATTTCTTTGGTGCATTCCAGAACTTGTCCGTCTCTCTTTTTTTCCCTTGTTCCCCAGACTTTGACCAGCAGACACCAACAACAACATCAACAATAATAACCATAACAACAAGTGACAACAACAATCAAAGCTACTGCCACCACCACTGTCACCATCACGGTACATTACCCTCACTCACCCCACCTGCATTGTCTTTTTTTTTTTTTTTTTTGTTTACCCTTCATGTCTATTGAACCTTTAACGACCCACACCTGTTTGCATACACTATAGACACAGCTACACGTATCACGAACTTATTACGACACCACTAAAAAGTGTACAAAGCAACCACACCCGTTTCCACACTCACAATACAAATAACATTTCCCCTTTACCCCGATGGAGCAATTTGAACAATATGACAAGGGAAGTCTATTACGAGACCGGTACTTGAAACTCAGCGACATTAGCGAGGGCTCGTACGGCTTGGTCTCGGTTGCCCAAGACACCAAGCAAAAGAACTCGTTGGTGGCAGTCAAATTCATCTACCCTGTTGACTATAAGCGCGACAAGAGGGAGGAAAAGACGTCGCGGCCGTCGTCCACCCCTGCCAAGTTGCGATCTCCGGATGCGGGAAAGCAAACTGTTTTTAAAAACTTGCTCAATGAAGCGCTGAAGGAGATCAAAATCCACGAGATTCTCGGCAACCACCCCAACATAACCAAGCTATACGACCACTTTGACACCTGCTTGATTTTGGAGTTTTGTTCGAGAGGCGACTTGTACGAGGCGATTCACAATGGCAATGGCCCCGCCACCACGCAAGACATTAAGGATGTGTTTTTCCAAATCTTGAGTGCGTTGGAGTTTTGCCACTCCCACAGCGTATACCACCGAGACTTGAAGCCAGAAAACATTTTGATTGCTGAGGACTGGAGCATCAAGTTGTGTGACTGGGGGCTAGCAACCACGTCGAAAATCATCACCGATAAGGACGAGTTTGACATTGGCTCGGAGAGGTATATGGCCCCCGAGTTGTTTGACAGCAACTTGGAGTCGTACGATGCATCCAAGATCGATATATGGTCGGTGGGCGTGATTTTGCTCACCTTGGTTTTCCACAAGAACCCGTTCCAGGTTGCCAACTACTCCGACAAGAGGTTTATTCAATTTGTCAATAGCAGAGAGGCATTGTTTGACATTTTTTCCACCATGTCGGGCGATCTCTTTTCCGTGTTGCGTTTCTGCTTGACTATCGATCCCGATAACCGTGATTTACCAGGAATCTCTCGCGAGTTGAGTCTCCTTCGATACTTTACCATTGACGAGGAGTACTGGGCTAGTGAATATGAAGACGACGATGGGTATCGAGAGGATGGGGAGGAGGAGGAGGGGGAAAGGGAAGAAGAAGAAGAAGAAGAAGAAGAAGGGGGGGAGGAGGACGTGGATGCAAATTATTATGTTTCAGACAAGTACGAGATGAAGCGGTCACTATCGGTATCTCCCGAAAAGGAGACAACAGCCACCGGGCTTGCTTCGCCGGTTGCGTTTACTGGCAAAGGAGAGCCGAGAGAGGCGAAAGTTGCCGCCAAACCAGTGCCAAGAGTATCTTCGCCGGATATTCCGCACAATCATCGCGCCGATGCTTTGTTATCAACAACCACGAATTTGAAGCCGATCCCCATCACCGGTTCCGGATTCAGATTTGTCCGCAACACAAGAAAGCCGTTGAATGTGGCTTCGTACACCCAGTCACATATAAATGGCAAACCCGCCAGTGCCAACAAGTACAATCGCGAAGACTTTTTCACGCCAAAGTCGGTGTTTAACCACTATATGGACAAGTATGGCGAACAAAAGTTTGGCAAACAGCTCAATCTTGACAAGACCCCGCTCCATCCTCCGCGGATGGGAAGAACGTGGAAAAAGAACTTTAACAAGAAAACCAAGCCTGTACAATCCCAGTTCCACCAGACCCTGCGTCAGGAACTGAATACAAACAATGAGTCGCATAACCACTTTCACGGCGGTATTCGCAGAAAGTCTCGGTCGTATTCGACATCCAAGTTGAGGAAAGGCGCAAACAATAGTTCTACCGGGGTCCCCACCGGCACCATCACGTCGTCATACCACCCATTGCCCTACCCCGGGGTGGGGGCGGGGGCGGTGAGCAATGGGAATTGCAATGGCAGCATTCAGGGCAATTGCAATGCCAATGTCAATGGTAATGTGAATGGCAAGTATATCCCCCCTTACTTGAGGTCACCCATTTACCAAAAGTCTCCCGTGATTAGGCCATTGGTGGAGGAGATGGACCAAATGTCTTTGTCCACGGACTATGACGAGGTTTTCCATTTGGAGGGGGACGACTTGGACGTGAATACGAATGCGGGGATAGACCCCTTGCACAAGCGGCCATTGGGTGTAGGTGGGTCCAACAAACAGCAGCCGAACCGGGAACGAGGAGGCTCGTTCTCTACCGTTACGAGAAAGTCGCTCTTTACCAACGACATGAGTTTATCGAGCTCGTTGAACAGCAACGTCAGTAGCACCCACGGCAAGTATGTCCCTCCCTTTAGGCGGGGCTCAATTGGGAGAAAGTACGAAAAGAGAGATAGCTTGGATTTGACCCACCAGAACCAGTATCAAGAGCAGGGACAGGGACAGGCACAGGCACAGGGACAGGCACAGGGACAGGCACAAGGACAGAACCGTCCACACGAGCACCTGCACCACCACCGGCCAGTGTCCAGTCCCTTGGCGGAGTTGCTGAAGAATGGCGGGTTTGGCCACAATTCTGTCCCTTCTGAGTGGTTATCTACAGCATTCAAAAAGGACTGGAGTGACTATGGTGACTAAGTATGAGATTACACACATAGGTATAGTATATATAATATGGGCAGTTTCCACTCTTTGTGTATGGAGAGACCAAGATTTTGCGCCCGATTATTATTAGTATTATTTTTTTTTCTTCTGGTGCGTCTGTGTGTGTGTGTGGACAAGGTTAAATCTGATTCGTGCGTGTTTCAGAATTTGCACCTGAAACACGATGATGGCTGGGCATCGCCCAAGAAGGGGATTATAAATAGTAACGGAAATGTTTCAAATCCAAATTCCCAAACATTTTTTAAAACACCCTCAAACACATCACAGCACACATTGAAAAAATAGAATCTGGCAGGGCTTTGTCAGAGACCGTATACCGCAATATCCAAACACACGATTCACAAAAAAAAAGGAGGGCATCACCACCAACAGAGATAGAGACCACGCTCCGAGGATTCAATTGTATCTGAGCCACCCACCCTCCCTTTTTTTTTAAACGTTCCTTTTTGAAAACCACCCTTGCATTCGGCAAACCTAGGCATCCACTACTCCTTGTATCTGCCTCCACTCCTGGTATCTGCCACATCAAAAGAGCAAGGACCGCAACAACAACAACAACAACAAAAACAACACGCCTAATCAAGAAGCATACACACTCTTTACATTGTTCTTCTTTCAAAGCGCAAAACACACCCCTTTACCCCACCGCTCAGAACCCAGCTAGCAGGAGCTTCTTTCCCCAATGTCTGAGCTAGCGTCGCAACAACTGCCGTTGCTCACGTCCCCTGAAGACGAAGTCAAGGAGTCGTTGCGGTTGGTGGAAGACTTGAAGTTCTTTCTCGCCACCGCCCCGGCCAACTGGCAGGAAAACCAAGTCATTAGGCGGTACTACCTCAACCACGACGAAGGATTTGTCAGCTGTGTGTTTTGGAACAATTTGTACTTTATCACCGGAACCGATATCGTGCGGTGTATAGTGTACAAGTTTGAACACTTGGGGAGGAAAATCGTTGATAGGAAAAAGTTTGAAGAGGGGATATTCTCCGACTTGCGAAACTTGAAGTGTGGAACAGATGCCGTGCTCGAGCCACCGAGGTCGGAGTTTTTGGAGTTTTTGTTTAAAAACTCTTGCTTGAGGACGCAAAAGAAGCAAAAGGTTTTCTTTTGGTTCAATGTCCCTCACGACAAACTCATGGTTGATGCCTTGGAACGAGATTTGAAAAAGGAAAAGCTGGGTCAGGCACCCACCACGGTGGCGGTGCGAGAGCCGGCAAAGTCATTTACATACGACGAGTCCGGTAACATCTACACCCAATTTGCCGAACATATGGAGACTCTGGAAAAGATCAATGCAGCAGCAGAAGCAGAAGCAGCAGCAGAAACAGAAGCAGCAGCAGAAGCAGAAGCAGCAGCAGAAGCAGCAGCAGAGACAGCAGCAGAGACAGCAAGCACAACTATAGACGAACAGAGTACAAACCAAGACGAAAAGATGTTGCCTGAGGGGATGGAAAGGGGTCCTTCTGATATCGCCGCTGCTCCACGCAATGATGAGTATGATTTCCTCAATGGAGCTACACCGGCACAGTTCCAAACAAACTCCGATGGCGAGGATGACTTCCCCCTCGACTACTTTGACACTTCTGGCCAAAGCACCGGGGACTACATCACCATTGACGCCAACTACCACAATGGCGCCTACCCTGAAGAAAGCTACGACCATCTCCTAGACCCCACGCTATTCATGCCTACAAGCGTCGCCACCAGCCAAGTTGCCTTTAACGACGAATACTTGATTGAACAGGCCCAGCTGATCAAAACCCCCGTGCCACCCCTCACTTCTGGCAAACAACCCCCATCATCCACCAAATTCTTTTCCCTACAGTCAGCCACTGGCGAGGAATTTTTCCCGTTTCTGCAACTCCACCACCACCACCAACAACAACCGCTATCGGCTCTATATCTGACGTTTCGACAATCAATCGCGCCCGTGCGACAAGTCTCACTAGCGGCGGTGCAGCCACCACCACCACCTCCACCACCGCTGCCACCGCCACCGCCGCCATATTACCAAGCAGTAGTACCAGCGACAGCGACTCACGCGGTGATGTACGAACATGAAATGCCTTATGCCATGTACCCCGAAACTGACTATTGGGCCATGCAGCCGGCTGGGGTTGGTGCCAATGGTGTCGGCGCACTTGCCGCGTCCGGTGCTGGGGTTTACGAAATCCCCGTGTCGCAGCCATACATGGTGTTGAATGAACACGATTTGGTGCTGTATCAAGTGCCGGTTGCCCAGCCTCAGCAGTATGTTGGGTACCAAGGTACGATTAGGCAGCAGCAAGTGTCGGCCAAGATGATGAAGAAAAAGAGACAAATGGCGGCGGCTGCGGCGGCAGCAGCGGCAGCGGCAACATCATCTACAACAGCAACATCATCATCAACAACAACAGCAACAACAACGACACCAACACCACATCAATCGTCGGTCATCTCAGCCGCCACGGGGGCGATACGGAAAAAGACCCACGACAAGGACAAGCACCGTTTTGCCTCCTTGAATGATGTTGTCAATTCAAAAGTTACAAAAGTGGTAAACACCGACCAGGATAACAAAAGTTAGTTCTACGTTTCAGTTCTATTGCATCGTAATCATGCTTTATACATATACATACATATAAACCCTTTTTCCCTTTTTATCTGTGACTGTAAAAGTCAATCAATCTCTGTTGCGACATGGGATATTTTGACTTTGCCCTATCCAAGGCCTCGCGGACCTTGGGCGCTAGCATCACATTCTTCATCAAACTGCTGTAGCAGAGTGTTGCAGACTTTCTAACCATCACGTCCCGGCTCCCCAACAAATGGCCAAGCACCTTGTCCAACCTATTAATCTTGACTTCGTCCAAATTGACGTCAATGGCAAGAACCTGGAATAGGTAGTCCAAGCAAAGAGCAGCAACGACAATGTCCAAGTCGGTGCCTTCCAAATAAGTTATAGCCATCTCCTGCACCGCTCTCGCAAACTTGGAATGGTACACGCTCGCCAAAATCTCCTGCCAAATAACATAAACCTCGCTTTGTAAGCTCTCCCCGTTGCAAGTTTTCTGCAACAACACCCACAACTTTGTCGTGTCCACCGAGTCGCCGTACCTCAACACCTGCTTGAGCAAAAGTAGCCCGTGTGAGATGTGGGACAACTCAAGCACAAATACGCTATCGAAAAACGACCAAAGAGACTGCTCGAGTGTGAATTTGCCCTGGACAAGAAAGTATTCTCGAAACTCAAAGTTGGCCGTGGACAACGAGTCCACCATCTCAACGAGACTCAAAGCAGCATCGGAACTGCTTGCGCATGCAAGTTGCTGGCAACAACTCTCAAACAGAACCACGCTCCACACTTGTTTCTTCCCCGCGGGAATACTCATGCCCCGGTTGGCTCTTGCAAACTGGAAATTTTCCCAATTCTTCTTTTCCTTCTTTCGGGGCTCGAATTTAACGTCTTCGTAGATGGAGATTTTCTTGGACTTGTTGGAAACTGACGTTAATGGGTCAACCTTTTCAATAAATGTTTGCATACGATCGTCAGTGTCTCGATCGCCTTCGCCAAGCTTTACCTGGGCAAAGTCATCAGCGAGCTTGGCTGACGACGTTGTACCGGACTCTCTTTTTGGGTCTGGGGCATCGCGATCGCTGTCAACCTCTGGCGATCCACTTCCTAGCTTCAACACGCCACTTTCCTTTTCATCCACACTCCCCCCAGCTTCCCGCAATGGCTCTGTATGCATCGCCATTTTGCTAAAATCACTGCGCTTGGGAACAATCATGGTAAAGTCGTTGTGTGTCCCCTGGGGGCCAAGTTTTGGCGGCAAATTGAAGCGAGGATTAACCACCGTCAAGTCATAAACAGACGTGCTCAATGGGCGATGCACAGTCAATGTGTGGTCAATACCAACAACAAACTCAACCTCCCCCTTGATGCTCTCGTCGGTGCCATCCAATAACCTCACGAACCTGCTGCTGTCGATGGTGTAAAGCTGGCAAAACAACTGTGAAAGCACGCCGTAACAGTTGGTGTCCTTCAACAACACCACGAGCCCCAACATCTTGTGTAGCAACCCCAGAAACTGAGCATCAGTAACAACGAGCTTGCTGAGAAAGATCAGCAACGCCTGCAACAACGGCTTGGCGATGCTGAGCTTGTACTTGGTGATTTGCATGATCAAGTCACGAGACCCGGTGATGTCTGGCGTGTCAATGATTAGCGACAACAAGTCGAGCGACGCCTCAAAAAATGGGTGCACCTCGATACACGCCAAAATCATGTCGAGTGTCTTTTCGTCAATGTCGGGGAACAATAGCGTGCACACCCGCACAAAGTCGGTTATTTGAAATATGCTGGCCGCGGTTTTGAGGGTATACTCGTTGGACTCGAAAAGTGGCTTGAGCAAAAATGGCTGCCGTTCCGACACCTGCTTGATTGGCTTTCGGATCTCCTTTGGGAGCGGTTCCTTTCCAATGATGGCATACTTGAGCAAATTGATCCCCTCGATTATGAGACTGGTGTCGGAGGAGAGCAAAAAGCTCACCATGGGGTCTGGCTGAATTGTCCCATACGATATGGTGGATTCCTTCACCTTTGCCGTTGCCGTTGCCGTTGTGGTTGCCGTTGCCTCAACCAGTGTAGTAAACGAGGGCTGCGGGGTGAATGTTCTCTTTGGCGGCTCCGTTCTGCTGCGCTCGCGCTGCTTGAGGCTCGACGACGCCGTGCCTTGTGTCGACAAACTTGACGCCCTCAAGTTTGGGTGTCTCCCACTAGGAGGGACCAGGGGGCCACGCAACGGCTTGTCGACCAAGTTGCTTCTGGGCTTGGGCAAGGGCATCGAAACGGATCTAGCCGAGCTCTCGTTGGTGGCGGTGATGGTGGTGGCGGAGGTGGCGGTGGCGGTGGAGATTGCACGGGATGGCGGCCGCTGGGCACGAAGCTCCTTCTGCTTTTCTAGGATGGCTTCCTTTATCGATGTACGCGCTCCAGCTCGAGACGCTGGTCTTGAAGAGGGTGCCGTGTCCCTTTGCAGTCTTTCCAAAGCCTTGACGATATTCGGCTCCAACCGCTTCAATAGTTTTGTCCCGTCTTCGGGAAACACCTTTGAGAAGCACCAATAACATTCTTTGGCAACTTGGCGCACATTGGGGTTGGCATCCTTGAGCAACCTTGTCAATACTCTGGTACTGGTCTCCACCAAGTGAGAGTCGTGACCGCCAAATGAGGCATCACTGGTGGACCGCAAGAGCAAAATCTGTAGCCAGGTGGCAGCGTACAACCGGGGCTGGTGGTTTCGCTCTTCGGTGGCCGATATTATCCTCTGCAACAACTTGTGATGGTAGGACAAGTGCGCATACATGGCAGCAGTGGCCATGTAGGCATTTGACGACGTGATGCTCTTTGTCGACGAGCATAGCTTGATCAACGTAGGAAACACGCTTTCGGCCAAGGCTTCAAAGTCTGTCTTGAACACAATGGCGCATTCCTTGAACAATTGACACCCGTGAGTGCACAATGTCGTGCGTAGCGAGCTTGCTCCCTTGCATATGCCGCTGGCCATGTCGCGGAAACATTGAAGTAGTTGCAGCGGAAGGTCAGCAGGCGCGTTGCCGCGTAAGATGGACCGCATTTGCACAATGGACTTTTCACGCTTCTTCCAGTTGAACTCGGTCTCTTTACCCTCAAAGCACGGGTGAAACTCGTCAAACATGTGTGCGAGCTTTCCGGCATCTTGTACGTCAAGACTTTGGATCGAGGTTTCCATGGAGTAGTTGGCTTTATCGAGCAACAGGGACAACTCGGCGCTGAAATCAGGTACTGATTCAGAGGTGTGCTGTAGTTCGGGTGGCAGAGCTGGCTGAGCTGAAACTAGTGGAGGCGTCTGGCTCTTGATTCTCGAGGCGCTCCATGCAAAAACATCGCTCATCAACCGGTTTTGCAACCCAGGGGGCACATTACAAACCTCAAACTCGTTCCTTAAATCCTCCAACATATCGTGGGTATGCGCCGAGTTATAGTACTGGGCAAACAATTTCTTGGTAGCGGCCACCATCTCTTCGTCGCCGTCGCCGGAAACTGAATCCAAAATGCCAGGAATAAACTTGGTGACATGAAACTTGGGGCTGATGTTTTTCACAATTTGGTAGATCCACTTGGTGGACTCGAGGGTGACTTTCCAGTTACTGTTGCTGTTGCTGTTGCTGTTGCTACCGCCAAATGAGATGCGCAATAGCTCGTCCTCTACTTCCTGAGGTGCAGTCAACCAGTAGTCTTCTAGCGCACGCTTGGCCACCAGCACGTTTGGTGTTGCCAATGCGCCAATCAAAATGGGTAGAATCAATGAGCCGTGCTGCTTCAAGATCTGGCCGGTCTTGTCCTGGACACTAAGGCGCTTTATCAAGTACGACAAAGCGGTGAAACTTATGGACAGGACTCCTGGGTCTTGCATCTCCAACCCCTTGGAAATCACTTGCAAATAGGTATCGACTTGAGCCACATCGACGCAGTCTCTTTTTATGTGGGTCTTGAGGTTCTGTATGTGTTCGAGCCTGGTGTCGCTAGTCGCATCCGGCGACGTGAACATGCTGAGCAACTCACTGCCCGATACATTCATTGTTTGCTCTTGGGTTGTCTGGGTGTTGGTTTTCTGATCACCCAGCGCAAATGTAAACAACTCTCTTGCAAAAACGCGTGGAGGAAGAAAAGTAGTGCGCGCGCTGATATATATACACACACACAGAGAGAGAGGCAGGGAGGGAGAGAGAGGGAGATGGGTGTGAGCAAACGCGTAGGGGTTGCGGTTGCCAGGGCAACACCAAGAAGGGGCTACATTCGTTCTTTTTATTGGCTTCTTTGTAAAATGTTCATTTGTTTAGGGTCTACATAGACAATGCTAAATCTTGGACGAAACAAACCACAAACCAACCAAGACAGCAAATGCAGCAACGCCAAACGCCTTGGCCTGCGTTCTGGGTACATTGGTCAACGACTTGGAGTTTTCGTCGCATTCAAAACTAAAGTGCACGGGTCCTCTCTTGACGCTTGAGTTGACACCATCGGCAGCAGGCGTCACCTTGTCACTGGCCGCGATCGACAATACGCCGGGTTCAACGTCGTCAACAATGACGTTTTGCACATTGCCGAAAAAGTCCGTCAACAACACCTGGCTCACATTTCTTTTGAACAAGTCGGTGCGGATCCCCGGGTGGGAGTGGATGTTTTCAAACGTGTATACGTCAAACAACTTGTCCATGGTCTCCTTTGAGTCCTTCGAAACCAGCTCCAAAAAGTCCAACGTGTAGTAAGTGAACCGATCAATCACCGCAACGCCAATGTCCATGTCCGAGTGGTGCGAATAAGACGACTCGTCAAGCCTGGATGACCCCACCGCCAAGATGTTTGGCGAGTAGATCTTTTCGTACATGGTGTTTGCCTGGCAGGTATCAATCATAAAAAAGATCTCATTGTACCGCTTCTTCTCGTGCATCTGGGCAAAGGCATCGGCAAGGTCGTATGCGCCAATCTCTTCGGCATCTTGAAACTTTAAAAACTCGTTGCCGCCGTGGCCAGTCAAGTATATGAATATGTTTGAGTTTTCGTCCGTCAACAACCGCTTGGACCTCGGCTGCTCGGGGTCCCACCTATCGGTCAACAACCTGACAAAGTTTTCAACCGTCACCTCGTACCCGCGATAGTCCACCTCTATAGAGTCGCCGTACAAGTCGAGTGCCTGGTCCATGTTGTTGAACACGGTTCCGGGGAAGGCGTTTCTCGCGTTGCATGCCACGTCGTCCGAGAGCATCAATATAATCTGCGAATCTGGTATGCCCAATCGTTTGACCGTACGGTACAAACTCAACACGTTGGCCATATGACGGTAGTTGAACCAGAACCGGGATGTGGAAACCAACACGGCCCAGTTGTTGGTGTGCTGCGACGTGCTTTCGCCGGTGACATCTTCTGCCGCCGCACTCAGTAGGGCCAAGTTGACGATGAGGAACAAGGATAGTATGTGTCTGAGTGTGAGGGACTTCATACTGGAGAGTATGTTTTGGTGCGATTACAAAAGGGAAACTGTTTTTTTTTTGCTAAACAACTTTTTGCGTGTCCTTTGTGTGTATGAGAAATTATCTGCAAAAAATTAGGTAACACTTACTAAAGATGTGTAGCGCCCTATTCAACATAATGAAAGGGGGGGATCCCGAGCAAGAGTAGGTGGAAAAAGAGTCTTTTTTTTATATAGCTAGTTTGTGTGGCTGGCTTTGAGCTTGTAAAGTCCTTAAACTTTCAGGGGGTACTTCTTATACGTTCTCGTACGGCGGGGAACGTCCTCTCCCCGGTACTGTCTCTCTGCTTCCTCGTGTATATTCTTCAACCTCCAGAGGGAGTACACGGATACGGCAGAGTACCTTAAAGAAAACAATAGTCTGTCCACAATCGACTTGCTCATCCTTGCAAACTGCTGCTGCACTTGTTCTGAGAACAATACCGGGTCCAACCCTTTGGAGACGGCATAAGACTTGGTCCGGTTACTTGATAGGTTTGCCACGTACTGCGCTTGCTTGGTCGACGCTCTTCTAGCATATTCGTCCTTGAGCAGGGCGGCAACATCGGCGGCATACAGGTCTTCCAATACTCTAATCACTTCTGGTAAACTGCTGCTGGAAAAGGCGCCGATTGTCTCGTACCTTTGCAGCAGCAGTGGCAGCAGCAGTGGCAGCAGCAGTGGCAGCAGCAGCAGCAGCATCCCCCACTTGTTGTATGTCAAGTCAAATAGCGGTTTGCCCGCTTCTTCCCTCATGGTTAAAAGAAAAAACTTGTCGCCCGCAGGGAAACCCCAGACTTTCCCGCCCTTTAGTGTCAACCATGGCTGGTCGGACTTTTTGAGAAAAGCAGCCACAATGTCACTCCGTCGCATCTTGTGTGGACTTTTCGCCGGCACAAGCTTCAACACGTCTTGTACCCTGTACTCCCCGAGAAGCGAGACTATATTGTCCTTTTCTTCGCCACCGAGCAATTCGAGAACTTTCTTCTCTTTGTCTTCTTGTTGGTTCTCTTTGTGTTGCACCTCTTTTCTCCCCTCGCCATTGTCCCAGCCCTTTAGCGTCGCCAACGTGTCAATCTCAAAGCTTTCTGTCAACCGCACAATGTCAACTATATGGCAGTGAGACTTGTCTTTAAAGAGCCGCAAGCCGCGTCCAACCATCTGGATGGCTAGCGTGTGCGACTTGGTGGGTCTGGCCAAGATCATCGAGTCAATGTTGGGCATATCGGTGCCCTCGGTAAACACCCCCACATTGCAAAGAACAGGAATCTTGCCCGCTTTGAAATCCTCGATAATCAGCCGTCTTTCGACTTTGGACGTCTCTCCCGTCACGTACTGCGCATTGATGCCGTGCTCTTGGAAAATCTCACAAATGGTCAAACACTGCTGAATCGTGACGCAAAACACCAATGTACTCTTGTACCCCATGTCCTTCAACTTCAAGTACGACAACCACACTTGGTCGTCCACACCCTGGTTGCGCATCTCCAGATATAAAGTCGAGGGTTCATAGTCGCCGCGTTTCGTGGGCACCTGTTTCAAGTCCAAGTCCAACTTCACAAACGATATTTTCAACTCCACCAACTCCTTACCCTCAATCATTGTCTTGAGCGACCTTTCAAACACAATTTCGTCAAACGCGTGTCCCAACGCCCGCCGGTCCGCTCGCTTCAAAGTGGCGGTGAACCCAATGACATTGATGGCCAGGTCCGGCGACGGCGCGTTGAAATGGGCCAAAATCGTCTTGTACGACTTGGCCACGGCGTGATGGCACTCGTCGATAATGATGGCCTTGAACTCTTGTGGGTTGAACTTGGAGTGGCGCAGTCGCCTGGCCATTGTAGGGACCGAGGCAACAACCACGTCACAGTCTGGGTCTGCTGTCAATTTACTCATTTCAATGCCCACACTCAACCCGGGGTTCATTGCTCGTATCTTATTGGCGGCCTGCGACACGAGCTCTTCGGTGTGTGCCAACACCAACGTCCGGTGTCCCTGACCATCATGCTGTTTCAAATGCGGAATCAAATGGGAAAACACAACTGTTTTGCCGCCTCCGGTAGCTATCACCACCGCCTGGCGTCGAACCCCTCTTTCTATAGCGTCAAGCACGGCTTTGGACGCGTCTTGTTGGTAGTCACGTAGCTGAAAGGGAGATGCATTGCTGGTCTCTTCCTCTTCGGTTGAGAAAGTAGCAGCAGTGTGTGTATTGCCGTTGAGTGGAACAGTCTTGCCCAGCATTGACCCCAGCTCGTTGGTGAGAGCTGCAATATGGTTGTGCCTTGTCGCAACTGCAGAAGCTAGCAAGACCCGAGACAATGGAGCTAGCCTCGTGAAACCACGGGATAGTCTCGGTATCATCATCGTCATCATCATGACTGGTGGCTGATCTGTATGGTAGGCGAGGTTTCTTTCTCTCTATATTTGAACTAGATATATTTTGTGTGTGTTTGTGTGTGTTTGTGTTTACGTGTGTGTGTTCATTTTATTACTCGTCTTTATATAGTCAAATCACCCTTTTTTGCCCATCTAGCTAGACAATATATCCACGCGACACCGCTTGTACACATTGTGGTAGTACAAGTTGGAGTCAGCTTCTGTTGGCTCAACATTTTCGTCATCGGCAGGGTTTGGCGCCTTGATATGGAGCACAGCATAGCTCCCATCCTCTCTGGTGGCATCCTTGCTCGCCTTGATAAACGCACCAGGGTTGACAACAACCACGCCCCTAACCACTTTGGCAAAAAACTTCAAGTCGGATGGCAAGATCAACACGTCCGGCAACGAGTCGCCAAGCTCGGTCAACCCCAAGTACGGCACCTCCAACGACGACCCGCCCACGCCAGTCTCTGGCAAATACTCTCCAGCAACGCCCGTGTACAACTCAGAGTCGGAATCACGACCCCCCTGGCTCCTCGCCACCGAGCCTGGGAACACGGGGTAGTACCGTCTTTGGTCAAACACGTGGTTCACGAGCCTTTCAAATCTACCGCCTAAAGTACCAGCAGGCTTGGACTCATCCTCCTTAAACACATCCTTGAGG
Source organism: Zhuliangozyma blackwelliae (assembly GCA_030579015.1). Taxonomy (NCBI): domain Eukaryota; kingdom Fungi; phylum Ascomycota; class Pichiomycetes; order Serinales; family Debaryomycetaceae; genus Zhuliangozyma; species Zhuliangozyma blackwelliae. The sequence goes on along the minus strand of JAKTZW010000424.1, from coordinate 7,760 downwards.
TCCTTAAAGAGATCCAAGTTGGAACTGCCAATCAACACCTCATTCACCGAGAAACTAGAGGGGTTGGGAAACACCTTAAAGTTTTTGGGCAAGCCAAATTTTTTCCTGTCAAAAGCGTCGGTGGGGTACGAGCAGTGCTTGATGCAACTATCCTTCAAAGAGGGGTACAAAATCACCTGGATTCTCGAGTCGATCTTCTTTAAAATCGGGGTGACAACTAGCTTGAACAACTCGTCGAGGTTTCTTGGCTGTGGAGCATCCGGTGGTATGTCAAACTCGCCCTCTTCAACTGCCTTGTTGGTGAGGTCAAGGAACGGGCCGTTCAATATGACAATATTGGGCTTGATTGTGGTGTTGATGGTGTCAACAAGCTTATCTAGTTTGTCGTAGTTTAACCGGTTCAGGTTGGAGTAAGGGCCAGAGGCAATCAAAACCTTTAAGCCCTTGCCGTTTTGCAACTCTTGGAAATCCTGAATCTCGTCGCCACTGGACACGGCGGTGCCGAGTTGCGGCAACTGCACCACTTGTTCGGAGATGAACGATTTGCCAGAGGGGTTTCGGCCCCGCAACACCACAACTTGGCCGGGGAAAAACGAGTATGCTTTCAACTTGCCAATATCCAACGGCACTCGTTGTCCAATCCCCGACATTCTCGACGTTTCCAAGTACAACGAGGTGCTGTTTAACGAAACGTTGGGGTCGTACAGGGGCGAGTCCGGAACGATTCTGCCGCAGCACAAGATCTCAGACTGCGAGCTGACACAGGGGTTGCCAAACTCGAGGAGGCCGGTTTCCTTTGCATTTGCCTCTTGGTAGAGCCGGGCCATGCTGTCAATCTGGTCGTCCAAAACATCGGCACTTTCCAAGAGCTTCATCTGCATGGTGCGGAACTTGTACTTGGAATGGTCAAAGTTGGTGGTAAGACGAAACAGTTTCTTGTCGTCTTCCAAGGCACCAACAATCTCGCCCACGCCAAAGCTGTCCAACGTCTCCAAAATCGTGTTTGGCTTTTGCTCGCTCTTTACGGCGAGGGGCGAGGCAAATGTATTGTCGGCAGTCACATAATCGGCTGGAGACGACGCCGCGGCCAATGGGGTCTTGTAGTCCGGGGTCGAGGTGGGTTCGGTCTTTATCTTTTTCATGTTGGGCGTGCCGGGAGTGGTGTTGACGGGCCTCTTCATCAATGGTTTTCGAGCACCCGAGCCCACATCCCTGGCCTTTCTCGTCGCCACTGGAGTCGGTTTGCTCGACAATTTGCTTTGAAGATGTTCCTGGAACCGGTCCAAGTTGGCCACATTGAGGTCCAAATCCTCTCCCATTTCGGCAACATTGAACGACTCCCACTCCAAGTAGAGGTCCTCCACTGACAAATGAAAGACTGTGAGCAACATTTCCAACTTTTGGAATTCGTCGTCTCCCAAAGTGGAGCTGGGACCAAACACCTTGGTCACCAGCTTCTTAAAGGCTTCAGCTGTACTGCTCATGGTATAGAAAGAGAACTGGTTGTTGGTTCGAGTTGGTATATGTTTGTAATTTGTTTTTCTATTTTTTTTGGTCTTTTTTTTTTTCCCCCAAGACGCGTCACTTTTGCAATCAGTATGTGTGATGCAAAGGGGGGTTGCGGTGTGGGAACACACCTCTACCGACCGGGTGGCAACCCCAACTACAAAAACAGTACTTGTCTGAAACGTTACTTACTATTGAGCACCCTCTTTGATATGATCGCTGCTATGTACTTGGCCGGTCAGGCAGCAGCTGCTGCTTCAGCAGTCTTTTCGGCTGGTGCCGTGTTATCCTCTGCGTCAGCCGATTTGGCCGGCTCCTCGTTAGTGTTGGCATTGTCTTTGGTGGCATTGTCGTTGGTGGTGTTGTCGGCACTGTTGTCAGCGCTATCCGTGCCGTCAGCACTATCGGCATTGTCGCTACCAACCTTTGCTTCGTCCACCTTGTCGAGCTTGTCGGCGCCTGCCTTACCAGTGTCCTTCTTTCCCCGTTGGTTCTCCTTTCTAAACTTTTTCCCCTTGTGGGTGTCGTTAAAACTGTTGCGTCTCTTGGTGACTTCATTTTGGCCAAAGCGCTTGCTGCTCTCTCTCATTTCCTGAAACCTCAACAACGACATCTTTTTCAACACATTCTTTCCGTCATCCTTGGCCTGCTCCTCAGTCACAACCCCGTCAGGGTACGCCAACTCCAAGTTGTTCAACACAAACTCGGCATCTTCAAGGGTGTTAAACTCGACATCCACCACGCCAAAGAATTCGCGCTTGACTCTGCTCTTGACCCGGCGTATAGAGGCAAAGCTCTTTTCCTTGGGCAACTTGTCCACAATCTTGTCGTTCAACCACGCTTCCAAGTCTTCTTGCGTCGTTTCCTTGGGGAACCCTTCAATGTGGACGGTGTTTCTCCTTCTGATATTCTTGACCTCGTCAAAGTCATTCAATGGGTCCTTTCTCTTGATCATGTCGTTGTTGGCAGACAACACCAACTTGTCCGACTCCTTCAAGGCGGCAATGACCTTTTCCTCTGGGCGATATTGTCTCATTCTACCAAAGGTCAAAATCGTCTTCAACTCCACCCACCCGTCGTTGGCCTGGTAAATCTTCCACAAAAACTTGTCAGACTGCAAGTTGGAGTCGGAAAAGTAGAATTCAACCTGCTTTCTAACTTTACCGTCAAAGTCCTCCCCTTGGTATACAAAGTCAGTCATTATTGGATACGGCGGGACTTGCTCTGGTGTGTAGCAGTATAAAGAAAAATTGATTGATTGATTTTTTTTTTTTTTCAGAAGGCGCACGCAGAGCGATGATGCTGGGATAGTATTGATGCATGGGTGTAAATACGCTAATGTGCCGGATATATGTCACGTGAGTGGTGCTTGGTAGGAATACCGTAACAGAACTGGGAGGGTGTGTAGACCCACCAGCATGCCTGTCTGCCTTTAGGGGGACCCCACTATCCCTTGAGTTTAGCTGTTTATGTGTGTATGGTGTATGTACTTTCATCTTCTCCTTGTTCTCTTTCCACCACCACGACCACCACCCCGCCATTTCATTAAATGTGACGCACACACAATTTTTTTTTTTTTGTTTGGTCCATCCAGTCATGAGACCATCGCTACTTAGAGTACTCCCACCAACAACACGACGGACCATGTCAACTTCATACCCACAGGCCACCGCCGAGCGTAAATCCGAGTTGATAGCCAACTACACCGCTATTTTAAGTCGCGTGCACTCCCACAACCCCCAAACCCGCCTCGTGGCTGTGTCCAAGCTCAAACCCGCCTCGGACATTATGGCCCTCTACGACCACGGCGTGCGCCACTTTGGCGAAAACTACGTACAAGAGCTCACGGCCAAGGCTGCCGAACTACCTGACGATATCCAGTGGCATTTCATTGGGGGTCTACAGCTGGGCAAGGCCAAGGACTTGGCCAAGCACGTCAAGAACTTGTATGCGGTGGAAACGATTGATTCGTTGAAAAAGTGTAAGCAATTGAACAATGCGCGGGACAAGGTTGCTGGGGGTGTGATTAATGTGTTTTTGCAAATCAACACCTCGGGAGAGGACCAAAAGAGTGGGTACCGGGAAACACCAGAGATTTATGAAACGGTTGACTATTTAACGTCTGGCGAGTGCGAAAAGTTGAACCTTGTTGGATTGATGACGATTGGATCGTTTGAGCAGTCAACCTTGGAGGAGGGGGAAGAGAATCAGGATTTCAAAAAGTTGGTTGAGGTGAAGCAGACTCTTGACGCAAAGTATAAACTTGACCTTGAGTTGAGTATGGGCATGAGTAATGATTTTGAACAGGCTATCAAGCAGGGCAGTACCAACGTTAGGGTTGGGAGCTCGATATTTGGCGCCAGACCTCCAAGAAATTGAGCAATGGCAGCTGGCAAAATGAAACGAAAACAAAACAAAAAAGACAACTTCTTATAAATACATTATATATATAAAAAATAGTGTCATAGCATGTGCATCACCATCTACTTTTTGTTGAATATCTTTTTCAACCCCGATCTCTTTTTGTTGACTTTTGCCTCTGTTTGGTTGACAAACTCCTTGTAATCGTCCAAGTCGTCAATCGTGTTGACTTCTTTGGTGCTCAAAGTCTTGTTCTTGCTTGGCAGAGAGGTTTCAGATGCCGCTGTTTTCTTGGAATTGGCAGAGTCCAGTTCAGAAACTGTTGCAGCTGGTGCATCTGCTTCCTTCTCCTTGGGGTTTCCCGTTTCAATTCCCGTTTCCTGTTCACGCTCAGCTTCTGTTCCTGTTTCCGTTCCCGTTCCAGTTCCAGTTCCCGTTCCAGTTCCCGTTTCACTTTCCAGTTCACGCTTGGCTTCAGCATGAGAATTATTATCAATAGTGCTGTACTTGGTTTGGCCCTTGCCATCTGGAACTTCAATCACGCGATCGCCTGCCTCCTTGTGATTTTCCAACGCCTGCTTGTCACCTTTGGGGTCCTTACTTGCAAGGTCAGCCAACTCAGCTTCCTTCTCCTCCAAAAGCCGTTCCTTCTCTTCAAGCGTCTTTGCCTTGTCGCGCGAGGTGACAAACGTGGCCGACTTTTCTGCTGATGTCAGGTACCCTTTGGCCGATTCCGGGAGCTTCACTTCGCCAACGGCATCATCATCAGCAGCACCAGCAGCACCAACAGCACCAACCACTTGTGGTGTGGCAAAGTTGAGCGTGCTCTCGGGAGTAAAACTCTCCCACCCAGCGTCGGCATGGGGCTTAAAAGTCGGCTTCACCTTGCCGGTGTAGTAGTCGTGTCTCAACTTGACGTCATTGTCCACGAAATCATTCTCCCATTCAACCTGGCTCTTGAACAATTGCGAAAACTTAAACAAGACATAGCTCAAAATCAAAAACGCGTGCTCGCTGAAAAACATCAACAATACAAGGTAAACCGAAGACGAGACATGCACGCTCGCCTTGTCAAACGCAAACTGTCCCATTGTCTTTGGTGGCGCCGTGCCGTGGCGGTAAAACGCAGTAACCACGGGCGAAACGACACTACCAATCCAGGTGAGGAGAAACAATGCCCAGTTCCAAGGGTGGATAGAGTCAACGCGCAGGGGCACGGGGGGCTTAAAGTACTTGCCGTTGAGTAGTTTCAAGTGGTCCAACTTGAAAAAGATCAAGTTGAAAACAAGACTAACCAAGGGGGCCAATGGCCACACGGCACCAAACATAATCAAGTACCCGTACTGCAACACCAAGCTCCTAAAGTCATTGTCGACACTGTACTCGGGCAAGCGCAACGATAATCTCACATTGTGCAACCAAATCTCCTCGTTGGTGGGGTCGCAGTCGGTTTTCAACTGGGGCTTTTTGAGCACATACTTGTCGACAAGCGCAAACACCTGGGTCAACACCAAGGGTAACACATACTTGAGAATCAACTGCACCACCTGGTTGGTGACGGTAAAGTAGAAAAACTGGGCGCTCAACCGGCCTTGGTTGATTTGAAACTCTTGCTGCGACTTCAACTTGATCAAGTACTTGTAGTAAAACCGATTCTCGCCAACGTGCGCGGCAATGGTGCTCTTGATTTCGCCCAAGTGTGGCTGCACCAAGTGAGCAAAGGGCAAGTAGATAAACGAGGTGATGATCAACGGAACGTAGCTGGTCAAAAAGTTCAACACAAACGTCTTGACAATCTCAGAGTTGTTGCGGCTAAACTGATTGTCGTGGTTCTCCAACGCAATCACAAGATTGGCGACAAAGTTGTATGCAATGGTCAAGATGGGAACAAACACCGTGATCAAGATTGTGGGCAACAACGTAAGCAACGACTTTCCCGGGCCATTGTAAATGTCGGTCAAAAAGATTTCGAGGCAAAAACACGCCAACTGGTAGCTAACCAAAATGGCGGTGAATCCAAGCGCCACGGGGATAAATGCCAACTGCTTGATAAAACGGTACCCGTCGCCATTATCCTTGTGAAAGTACGACAGCTTTGCTTCGTACCGGTCGTTGATTTCAGCCAATTCGGCATTGTGCTCCTCCACCAAGTGGGAGTTTTGCACGCCCCAGTAATTGACCAAGTACTGCTCTCTTCTGTTCCAAAACGCCAAAAACAACGTGCCCCAAATCAAGTTGATAAAGGCATATGTCAACGAAAGGGTACCATTGGCGCCCCTAAAGTGCCACACAATCCCCACAATGGAAATAAGCGCCAACCAAATAATATAGTGCTGCAAAAACTCAAAGTAGAGGGCAATTTGAACCCCATAAGTCCGTCTGATTTGGTTTGACGACAAGTTTGCCTGGCTAAAGCCCACCTTCAAGTCTTCAATTAAGGTCGAGTCGTCAAAGGCATCGGTGATGGGGACAATGGTGTCAACAAACTTCCATTTGCCCTTGCCCTTTCCAGGGGAGATACCGCACCCGCCCACGGACTCCGGGGCGGTCAAGTAGCGGTAAATGATTCTAAACTTGGCGGCCTTGGTGTCGTCCTTTGCCGTGACCCCAAACTCGTAGTTTTTGATCAAATCCTTTTCGGCTTCTTCTGAAAACTTGTACGACGACAACTTGATAAACACCAACAAGTGGGAAGCGTCGCCGGGTCTGATTTGGACGGCAAAGCCCTTGTCGTAGAGCAACTCCACCAATTGTTTGAGAGCGGTTTGAGCTTGTGGCGTTGGTGTCTTGCCATCCTTTTCCACGTGATATTGCACCGAGAGATAAAAGTCGGGCTCCAACTCCTGCAACGGCAAATGCAAAGACATGGTTTTGGGGTGAAAGGAAGGATTTACTGTTGGTTGGATCAGTGGTTGGTCAATTGGGTTGAGAAAAGATGAATCAAGTTGGATGGGGAATCTGACACCAGCAATGGAAGAGGGCAAAGCACTGAAATTTGCGGGTGAAATTGGCAACAGGGGGGGGAAATGGGGAGTTTGGGGGGCTGGAGAGAAAGAAAGAAACACAGGCAAACAGAGAAAGAGAGGAGAAGGAGCAAAAAAAAAATGGTTCCACATCTCCGCCTGACTTTGCTGATGCTGCTGATGCTGGCATGGGCAACTGTAGCTGTAGCTGTTGTTCCTGCTGCTCCTGCTGCTCCTGCTGCTCCTGCTGCTCCTGCTGCTGTCATGAGTTACTGTAGTACAATGTACGGCTTGCTCCCCGCTGTCCACAGCCCGGTGGGATGGATCCTGAGACCCATGCGGATACACTACCACTACCTTGCAAATAATACCCCTGCCCTTTAAGCAGCTGTCCCTTCCTTTAAGCAACAGCTGTCCCTTCCTTTAAGCAACAGCTGTCCCTTCCTTTAAGCAACAGCTGTCCTCTCCTTTCCTCTAGTTGGAAGGGTCAGTGTTGCCAAGATTTTGTCACGTGATGATACACTCCCTAGACGCACTATTCTGTACTGATGCATGGATCTCCCAATGTTGGTCACGTAACAATTTAAAAACAGGAAAAAAATGTGAGTCTCTCTCTCCTCATATGGAAATGTATAAAAATTGTTCTGGAAACCACAAATGATATAACCACACTGTTTCTCCCTCCCACTCTTTTTATACACACAAGCCAGTACAACCCATACACCATGATAGCAGGCATGTATACATTCGAGACCAGCATTCATTGCACAAGTGATGTGAAAGACTATTTGACTTGATTCCTTTTCCTTTTCCTTTCCCATGTCCCGTGTCCCTTCCTATGTCCCATGTCCCGTGTCCCATGTCCCCCCTCCCTCCAGAGCTAGATATAGTTTAGAGCCACCTTTGTGGTAACGACCGCTACTGCTCTTT
>JAKTZW010000423.1:0-28011 GCA_030579015.1 Zhuliangozyma blackwelliae | reverse complement strand
GTGGTGGTGGCGGGAGGATTATGTGCCAGCTCGGTGTTGTATCTCAAAGTGGGTAAAGGCAGTAGAGTCGATCAGCAGCCGAGTCGATCCTTAAGTGTTTTATTTTTGGGGTATGAGGTGTTCTATCGGTTGGTTTTGGTTGCTTCGTGTCGGGCCCAAGAGAATCTCTCCTATAAATTGAAAATCAAATTTCAATTGGCAAAATTTTCGTTTGCTGTTTGGCAGCGAGCAAAATTTCTCTCCTTCTGTGTGGCAGGGAAGTGTCTGTCTGTCTGAGGGAAAAGGGGAAGGGGCGTGTCCCAACCAAAGAGATGGAGGAGAAGAGACGGAAAAGTGTCGGCATTTATATCCGTGTGGTTTTTATTTTTAGAACACACAGCCGATGTAAAGAGAACACCCACTGAAACAATGCCCAGAGACAGAGGATGGTGGGACCAGTCTTGAAACACTGCTGCTTGAAGGAGGGGCCAATCTTGAAACACTGCTGCTTGAAGAAAGGGCCAGTCTTGTGTAGTCTTTGAAAGTGTCTCGTTTCGGTATTCCCATAATGGCAATGGTGCAGCTCATTCGATTGGAGTTGATTCTTCTCCCCCTGTTCTCACCGCAACCGTGGTTTCAACTGACGGCAGGCCCTTGCCATTTAGTCACTGACCCAGCTTGCTCTGTATCCAGCGCTGAAGCAGCCCCCACTTCTTCCCGCTTTACTTTCTTGATTGTCCTTTTGTCACAACTTGGCAACATTTCATTTGCGACACACCGTTTGCGACATTCACCAGCAGAGACAAAATGAATTCTTAAAAAAAAAGAAAAATTTAGCATTCTCAAGAACCACCACCCACCATGGACAACAGGATGGCATACAAAACGTACAAGGACAAGATAAAAAACCTGGCTGACCTTGAAAGAAAGTCATCATTCACGGCCAAATTAAAAGGGTTGATCTCGTCTTGGAACAAACCATCTGCAACCAATACAAGCGAGAGCAACACCCAACCACCACCACTGGCACCACTGGCCCAGCTGTTTCTTCTTCCCGACTCACTCCAGCCTCCACCCTCGCAGTCAATCAAACTCCCAGGAACATTTGATACCGAACCATCAGCCAATGAGATCCTCTCTGATTTTTTCAAGCAAAAGGGCCCCAGGCCATTGACAAGTGTCGAATACGAAGGCGTGGTTTCCCTATTGTCCAAGTCCAAGGCAGGCACCCCATACAAGCGATCAATCAGCAACGCTAGCCCACTGGGCAGCGACGACGACAACGACAACGTCGACACCCTGCCGCTGAAAAAGAAGCAAAGGACCCAACCACCCCGTCCCACCACGTTGCGCCACGACGTGTCCAACGTTAGCATCAGCACGCCCGAGTACAAGCCCGTGTACCATACAATCCACAATGACACCTTTGACCGGTCAGTCAACTCCACCCTCGGCTACAATAGAAGCAGCATACCCACGGTCAAGCGCGTGTACCAGTTTTCGGGGTTACCGTCGCCGTATAGGACCAAGATTAGACCTCCGTTGTCGGTGCGAAAGAAAAAGGCTGCGGCAACTGGCAGGGCCAACAAGACGTTGAACAACTTGACGGATACATCCAATGTGGACACCACCACCACCACCACCCTACCCGAGAAGGCAAAGGCGGCGCCAAAGAGCGAAGCGGCCAAGGCGTTGTTGTCGATATTGGACGGCAAGGGCGGCGTGGAGGACACCACAATGCAAGAGCCAGACGAAAAGAAGGACAGGTTGAAGTTGTTTACCAATCCATATGCGCTAAACACGAGATCAAAGCCGTTGAGACAAACACTGGGAGGAGCGGCTGTTGCTGCTGCAGATGGGGCGGGCAAGAAAAAGACATTTATCGCCATAACTGCGCACGATATTGAAAAAACCATTTCGTACGACAAGTCGGAGAGTTTGCCCAAACAAGCAGCAGACAAGAGTGATTTGCAGCCGTTTGGCAATGGCAGTGACAAATTGGCCGAGTCTGTGTCCAAGCCGCTATCTACACCAGCCACAGGTGGAACCTTTACATCTGTTCCAACAGTGACTGCTGCAGTTACAGCACCAGCACCAGTTACAGCACCAGCACCAGTTACAGTACCTTCCTTTTCATTCAAGCCATCCGTTTCCAACGACACCAAATCCAGCGACACCAGCGCCAACACTTTCAGCACTACACACGCAGCCAACGGCCACGGCGCCTCCTCAAAGCAATTCCAATTTCAGTTCCCCGACATTGAAATTGTTTCGGTGGAGCTCAACCAAAGCGATGTCGCCAAGTACAAATCCATGTTTGAGTTTTGAAAACATGATGGTGTAAATTAGTAATGTAGCAAAGAGGGGAAGGGGGGTGAACATCTATCTATATAAGCAGTTCAAAATTAAATGCACTCATCAAATCAAACTCGGTGTCAAAGTAGAGCTGCTCTCCATTGGCAGAAAGGTTCTGGTATGGGTCCTGCAGTAAAATACTGTCATTGCTACCGCTGCCTGTCCCTACGCTCGCCAAGCCACGGTCACCACCGCCGCCAATGGCACCACCGCCAATGGCACCACTGCCACTGCTTGTGACACTGCCACTTCCGCCACTGCCATCCATTTGAGGAACCGGTACTTGCTGGAACTGGTGCTGGTGGTGGAGGTGCCGAGACGGGTCTTTGAACCCGAAATCGCCCCCGGCTTCATCAAGCAATGCTTGTGGGTCCTGCCTCATAGCCACCATCAGCAACCACATTTGGTCGACATAGTTGCTATTCAATCGGTTGGCTTCCAGCACAGGCGATCCAATTGAAGAGTATGGTGTCACTATTGATGGTGTCGATGCCGTGTTGGCCGTGTTGGCACTGCTGCTGCCGAAACCGCCACTATTGCTGCTGATGTTGTTGCTGTTGCTGTTGCTGTTGCTGTTGCTGTTGCTGTTGCTGTTGCTGTTGCTGCTGCTGATTTTGTTGCCGCTGCCGCTGCTGTTGTTCCAGTTGTTGTCATTGATTTTGCTGTTTCCGTGGCTCATGATAATGTCCTTGTTACCCTCTCTCACCACTTCCTCCAGAAACACCGGGGCCGGTTTATCCACAGAATCCTCATAGTACACCAACCGCTCAGCGGCTTTGCCCAACGCGTGGATCAACGAGTCCAACTCCTTCAACTGGTTGGAGGTGAATTGAAACGCCCGAATCTTTTTCAAGGTGGGTAGTTGCTTTTGGTAAAACTCGGGCGTGGACAAGGTTTGAAAGAGTCCGAGGTGGGCCTTGGCTAGTCGCCAGGCATAATAGTACCGTGCCCCGACGCGTTCAGTTATGGTGCGGATATGGTCGCCCGTGCGCCGTAGATTGTTTGAGAGACTCAAAAACTGGTCAAAGTGCGCCTTGTACTCGGCGTCGGTGTGCAACTTGGTGGCATGGTCGGGTTTTTGCTCTTGGAGCCGAAGCAAATAATTGACCCGCACCAAGCACGACAAGTTGATCAGGTTGGCCCGGTGCAACGCCAATTCAAGATTGGGGTTGAGAAAGAGTCCCTTGGAACTATACTTGCCCACAATGATTTCCCCAACACAGGGCATAATATCCTTGACCAAAATATGGTACATTTTGGCCAAGTAGAAAAACGACAATTCGTTATCCATTTTTTTTTCATAGTGCAAGTAAATGTGATAGTAAAACGACGTGAGGGCCGTCTTTACCGCCAAAAAGATTTTAAACTTGATCACCTCATAGTACGACGCCACGTCAGGCCGGGTGCTCTCAATCGTGGCGGCGGCTGTGGGGTTGCCCACCACGTTGAATCTATCATGGATGGACTTTTCAAACTCGTGGAGGTCGCGCACCACGTCATTGATGGGCGCGCCGTGATTAATGTCCAACAAATAGTCCAACATTTTGCGCAACCAATGGAGCTCCGAGTCGAGCCACACAAACGTGGCCACCACGGCGGACTCCATTTCCACATCGGCAAGATTGCTGTTTTTCTCAGTAACAAAGGGGGCCCGTGCGTCGTGGTGGCGCGGGTGGATGCTGGTGGGGTTGCCCAAAAAGTAACAGTGCAACAAGTCGGCGCGCATTAGCAAGTTCCACATTTTCCGGCCCAAATGGTTTACCCGTTCGTCGTTGCAAACGTCAAACTTGTCCGGCTCGCGGTTGAGGCCGAGCGAATAGGCCATTTGCACGAGCAACGCCGTGGCAACTTGCGAATCCCCGCCGTCAATGCCGTCGCCCTCCTCGGGGGCAATGTTGCGGTATGCGCGCATAAAGAGCACGGCTTGAAACACGGTCAAGTTGGATTTGCGGGTGAATTGAAAACACTGGATGCACGAGTTGGCCACCTCGATGCACGACAAGGTGATGGGATTTTGAATCAAGTACTTTTCCACCGAGTCGTGAGGCGAATTGATGATGCTGGCATTGACGCAGTCGCGGTTGGAGTACAATGACAAGTAGGTGAGGCGGAGCACAACAAAGCAAATGGCAATGTTGGCCAAGTCCAACTTTTTTTCAATCCTCACCTTGTCCAACGGCTCGTCCTCATACCCCACGGGGCCAAGGATGCGACACAATTCCTTCTTGAACGCCTCCTCGTCCAAGTATGGGTGGTGCGGGTAAACGGACGCAAAGAACCGGTCAATCAAGAGCCACAATACTTTGCGCTTGGGGAGCAATTTCTTAATCTTTTCAATCAACTGCAACTCGGGGTCGATCCTGCCGTCGAAAAGCGTCTTGGCAAGGCTGATCTGGGTCACGTTGGGTCGGGCCAGACTAGGGCCTGGAGTTGAGTGGTCGTGGCTGGTTTCCTGTTTGGCGGCCTTGGCGAGCGACTTGTAGGGAACCACTTCGTCATACCCCTCCAGCTGCATCGACCGGCGTTCAAAGAGGTCGCGGTTCCCGGCGGCTCCGTGCGGCGACACCGCTGCTGCTGCTGCTGCTGCGCCAGTGTTGAGCTTGGCCCACGATTCGGGCGTGAACCGGGGCATTTTGTTGTTCAAGAGACAAATGTATCCCTTGTTGGTGAATGTTTTCCAACAAACACTCATGGCGGGGTCCTTCTTCATCAATGCCACCCACGAAAGCGGGCCGAAATTGACGCGGCGCACATTGCCCTTGATCTGCAACGGGGTGTAACCGGTGTAAAAGTTGATAATTTCGTTTTCGTCACTTAAGGGGTTGGGGTGGTTGGGTCCCGTGGGACTGGCTATGGGGTGGGTTCTGACGTGGGGCTTTTTGCTGCTCCTTTTGATCACGCCCTTATCCAACGACGCTTCCAACTCTGAAATTCGCTTCTTTAACCGCAAGAGCTCATCGTAGGTGGATTCAGTTTCACTTTTCCCCAGTGTCTCTTGGTGCTTTTTGTCAAACGACGCTGGTCGAAACGGGGCTTCATACGAGCACGAGTACCCCATGTTCATCTTGACGCACGAGCTGCAAGGGGTTTTCCTGTCACACTTTGTCTTTCTCGTTTTGCAGTTTGTGCACACCAAGGTGGGCTTGTTCCGTTTCCGGATATGCCCATCCGGCGACATTGTGTGGTGGTGTTATGGTATGCTTGGTGTTGAAAAGGGCGCTGCTATGGTTGTGAAAATTAGGGGTTCTCCTTTACCCTCGATTTTTTTTTTTTTTTTTTTTGCTTCTCTTTTTTTTTGGGGGGGTTATATTTTTTTTTTGGGCCTTTCTTTCTGAAGGAGTTGGCAATGAAATACAGCGGATGCGGTGGATGTGTGTGTGGACGTGGTTGTTACTACTGCTGTTGCCGCTGATTAGTTGGTACAAGATGGAGCTTCATCACATCCTTTATATATAATCCAACCTCTGATTCGAAACCGGTGACTAGTTTTTCCCTTGCCTGCCATTTACAGCCGTCTTTTTCAAAATTAAGGTTCAGGGTTCGTGACGCAGGAAAGACAGAGCCATAGAGAAAGAGAGCCAGAGAGCCAGAGAAAGAAAGCCAAAGAAAGTTAAAGAAAGTTAAAGAAAGGTTCAGGCTCGTGCTTAAGCTCAAGCTCGTGCTCGGCAAGACGAACCTTGTCCGCGTTTTATACTTTTGCCATAGGCAAGCGGCAATGGAGTAGCATGGTCATCAAGAGTGACTTGTCACAAAACAAATACACACCACTCAACAACGGCTGGAAGCAAGTGGGGGGGTATGACGCCAGTCCCTTGTTGAGAGTGGTTGGCCAGGTGCTTCTTCTGTTTACTCTTTTCCTCCTCCCTCTTCCATCTTCCCTCCTCCCTGCTCACTCTTCCCTCTCCAGAGCCTTCTGTAGGCAAACGGCAGAGCATTGGTAAAACGGTAAGCATCATGACATAATGACATAATCATAATCACCCCGAAACCCAAAACCGCCCACAACGGGAATAAGACCTTCGGCTGAATTTTCCCCATTGGGCTATATCCGAAGTGCCGCACAGAAGCTGAAAAAAAGAAATTAAAAGAAAAGAAACGAAAAAAAGAAACGACACACAAAAATACGGGCCGAGCAAGTTGATCATAGAGCCGCTTGGTAACAGAGATGCACACAAGCGCCCCACAAATGTACATACACATTCACACACAAAGTAAGTTAAAAAGTATATACACATTCACACAGAGTAACTAAAAAAACACAGGGAGCAAGGAAACAGAACATTCTGCCGTCAACATTCTTTCTCTACAAATTAAACATTTGGTCAAACGGCAAGTCGGTAAAGAAATCAAACGGGCCCGTCTCGTTAAGCAACGCTGCTGGCGTATTGCTCTCGTTCCACCTGTATGGCGTCTCCGCTTTGGGCGTGTGGGGGACAAAGCTGCCCCGTCGCGAGTCCCCCGCCGCCTTTTCATTCTCCATCGACAACATCTGGAGCCAGAGCTTATCCACCGCCTCATTATTGACAAAGTCCAACCCAAACTCCTTGGTGTACGCCCGGGCATTTGTTGCTGAGAGATCAGTGTTTGGGGAGGTGCTGGTGGCAGACTCTCCCGAAACTGACCCGCTGCCATTGGTGGTGGTGCAGGTGGTGCTGGTGGTGGCGGCACTGTTGGAGCTCCCATTTCCATTGCCATACTTTTTATAAGTGACATCGGCGCAGAATTCATTGCCCATAAGACCCGTTTTCCCAAGCTTGGCAAGGGCGCTCTCGCACACAAGCACCAACTCCTCAATCTGGCCCGTGGAAAAGGGGGGCATCTTCAACGCGTGGGGGTTATTGACCTCGTCCTTGTAAAAGTCCATCGTGGTGACCGTCTTTAGCAAATACGTGTGTCCCTTGGTGATTTTCCACGCATAATAGTACCGCGTCGACAATTTGGACACGGCGGCAATGGAAACCTCGGCGCACCGGGTCAAGCACGACGAAAACTTGCACAACTCGCGGTAGTATGCAAAGTAAACCGGGTCGGAAACACAATTTTGCTCATGGTCCGGCTGGCTCTTCATGTAGAAAATGGTGAAATTCACCCGCAAAATCATGGCAATGTTGATCTGGTTCAACTTGTGGATAATCTGCTGGAGCTTGGGGTTGATAAACATGTCGCACACAACTTCGCTATTGCCAAGTAGCTCAAAGTAATGCGGCATAATATCACTGGCGCCAATCTTGATAATCTTTTTCAAGTAGAAATATGACAACCGCGCATCCCTCTTTTCATAGTACAAAAAAATGTGGAAGTACACCGACACAAAGAATGACTTGAGCGAGATGTAAAACTTGGCGGGAAAGTTTCGGGCGAAAATGTGCGTGTCCTGCTGCTCCGGGTTCAAACAGTCCTCCAAGGTGCCATACTTTTGCGCCATCATAAGCTCAAAGTCCGCTAGCAACTTGCACAAGTCAGCAAGCTTGGTGCGGCCGGTGACGCTGAGCACCTTTTTTAAAATCGCCATGAGCAACTGGTACATCTTGACATACGAGGGGTAAAACACCTGGGTAACAAACCGGTCCAACGTCTTGTCCACCAAGTTTTCATTGCCCTCTTCGTGGAATGGGACCTTGGTGTCGTACGACTGCGGGTCAATCGTCATTTGCGACCCGTTGGCATAGGCATTGTGCACGTCGGTCAAGACCAAATAGTGCCAGATTTTCCGACTCAAGTGGTTTTTGCGCTTGTCATTCAACACATCCTTAAAAGTATCGGGCTCTCGATTGAGCCCTAGTGCATATGCCATCTCCACCAACATTGCCTTCATGGTGTGTCCATCCCCGCCATCGCCATCGTCGCCGTCCTCGGGGGCGTAAATCTGGTATAAATGAATGTAAAAGGCAAGCTGCAATATCGGGAAAGACGATTTGCGCAAAATGTCAAATTGAAACAAGCAGCACCTGGCCACATCAACGGTGCTAATGCTAATTGGGTTCTGAAGCAAGTATTTCACATCCTGCGCCACCTCTGATGGGTCCGTAGAGTTTAAGCGCTCTTCATTGACGGCGGTCTTGTTGCTGAACAATGAGAGGTATGACATTCTAATCAAAATCAACAAGGTGCCAATCAAGGCCAAGTCCAACCGCTTTTCAACCTTGATTTCATTCACCTTGACATCGTCAAACGATTTGGGCCCAATGATTTTGGCAACCGACTCGCGGAAATCAGTTTCGTCGACAAAGGGCATAAATGGGTACAAAAAGGTAAAGAACCGGTCAATCAATTTCCAAAGCACTTTTTTCTTGGGCAAAATATACTGGATCCGGTCAATCAACTGCAACTCCTTATCGAGCTGGCCCTCATAAATCATCAATCCAAGCGGGAACGCCTCCTTGCTCAACTGTTTCTTGGCCTTGGCTTTCAAAATATTGTACGGCAACACGTCGCCATACCCATCGGTTTCCAACGCCTTCCTTTTAAAAGACGCCTCGCTCTCGTTCGACTCGCCCGTGATTAGCCTCGTGTTTTCCTGGTTGATTTCGTGTCCTCCCTGGCCAAACAAGTACTGCGACGATTCCCGCTCCTTTTGCTTTGCCGTGTACCCCCATAGCACCCCCAATGCCTCGTCGCGCCGCATCAACGAAGACCACGCAAAGGGACCAAAGTTTACCCGGCGGAATGGTTCCTTGACATACACCAGGGTATAGTTTTCGTAAAAGTTGATGGTTTCCTCTTCATTGAGGTATGGGTTGAACCCAATCAAGTTGTCGTTGTTGTCGTCTACGCCGACACTGCCACTGCCAATGCCGTTTCCACCGCCACTGCCGCTGCCACTGCCACTACCGCCCGTCGAAGCTTTCAGGGGAGTGCGCGAGTCGCTCGCGAGCCTGAAACTATCGCCCAGACTCGACACTGTGCTATACGACAGCGCCCCGCTCACCGACATTTGCTGGTTCTTGAATTGCAACGGCGGTAACTGGATCGATGGCGACTCTCGCGCATTTGATAAATTGTACGTTGGTCTCTGCTGCTCCAGTCTGTTGGGGTTCCAAGCCGGGATGATTGGCGGGGGCAAGCTGTGTGGCGTGGGAGCGGCATTGCCGTAGGAGAATGCCGTTTGGCTGAACCGTCTGCTGGAGTATGGTAGCTGCTGTTGCTGGGTCTTTTGTAGTTGCTGATGGGACACGGGTGGCGTTGGTGGCGGCGGGGTTGGTGTGGCCGTGCCGGGAAACGCAAGGGTATCAGTAAGAACCAAGCTATTCTGCCGTGGTTGTTGCAACTGCAACTGGCCCGGCACCTGCCCCTGTCCCTGTCCCTGTCCCTGCACTTGCACCTGCCCCGGTGGCGAGGTTTGCTTGATGCTCGACTCAATGCTCTGCAACCGTTCCTTCAACATATTCAACTCGCTCAACGAAACCGTGACATCATCAGAAACGTGCTTTTGTTTCTTGGGCCCAAACGTGATTGGGTTTCTCGCACTATTTTCATACGGCTTGATCTCCGACGCCGAGTTGCCACCCTGTCCATCCTCGTACCGACATGTATGGGCCGACTTGGACTTGACGCAGTTTGAGCATGGAAGGTCCTTGTCGCACTTGATCTTCTTTCGCTTGCACGTCTCGCACACCAAGCTCGGTCTCTTTCTCTTTCGTATAACACGACTTCCCGTGCTGGATGTTTCTGACATTTGGCGGCGTGTGGTTGAGGAACTGGTCGGAATGATCTTTGGTGGAGATAAACCAAAACGGGAGAGACTGTATAAAAAAAAAAATCTGTGGAGCCGCCTTTTCGGGGGGGAGGGGGTCGTGTCGTTGGGAGAGAATTCGCCTTTGTTACCAATCAGAGGGTACACCCAAACTGATGAGTAATTATGAGTGCAAGATGAAGGAGATGGAGCCCAAGTGTTTGAGTAACGGCTGACATTCAGTTCAAACGGGGAGATTGGTTATAAACGAGGTGGCGCCTTTCAATTTTATGGGGTGATGTAGAGAGTGTGGCTGCAGACGAGGGAGAGACGTTGGTTGACAGCGGGGGCGAGAGGTAGGGGAGGAGCAAGTGAAAGAATGACCCAGAACCAACCTGCCCTTGTTCCCAGCACCATGATTAGTCTCTGGTGGCCCTTTCCAATCTCTTCCCCCCGTGTACTCTCCCGTTGTCAGCAACACACACACACACGACTTCTGTCAGACGACGCGCCAGATGAATTTTTTTTTTTTCCACTCCATTTGGGTAACAATCTTGTTTATACGACGACAACCACCTCCCCCCAAGAAACATGGCCAAATCACCCCTCAACTCGGTGCTTCTCGTTGGAGGCTCTGGCTTTCTTGGATTACACTTGATAGAACAGTTTCACAGACACTGCCCCAATGCCAAAATCACCGTGTTTGATGTTCGCCCATTGCCGGAAAAACTATCGCAATACTTTACATTTGACCCCGCCGCGATCCACTTTATTGCCGGGGACTTGACCTCGTCGAAAGACGTTAGGGATGCGATTGAAACCTCGCAATGTGAGGTGATTGTCCATGCTGCGTCTCCCATGCACGGCTTGCCCCAGGAGATTTACGAAAAGGTCAATGTGGAGGGCACCAAGAATTTGGTGGCTGTGGCCAAACAATTGAAGGTCAAGGCGCTCGTGTACACTTCGTCGGCCGGGGTGATCTTCAACGGCCAAGACGTTTACAACGCCGACGAGTCGTGGCCGTACCCCGAGGTGCACATGGACGGGTACAACGAAACCAAAGCCATTGCCGAGACTGCAGTCATGCAGGCAGACGACTCAACGACACCTGGTGGTTTGCGCACGGTGTGTTTGCGGCCGGCGGGGATTTTTGGCCCCGGCGACCGTCAATTGGTGCCGGGGTTGAGAGCCAGTGCCAAGTTGGGCCAGTCAAAGTACCAGCTAGGCGACAACAACAACTTGTTTGACTGGACGTATGTGGGCAATGTCGCCGACGCGCATGTGTTGGCGGCGGAAAAGATTCTTGACCCAGAGACGAGTGACAAGCTTGGCGGTGAAACCTTTTTCATCACCAACGATGCCCCCACATACTTTTGGACGTTGGCCCGGACGGTGTGGAAGGCGGACGGGTATATCGACAGCTACTATATCAAGTTGGCCCGCCCCGTGGCGTTGGTGTTGGGATTCTTTTCCGAGTGGTTCTCCAAGTTGGCAGGCAAGGAGCCCGGGATAACGCCATTCAGAGTCAAGGTCGTTTGCGCCACGCGGTACCACAACATCAACAAGGCCAAGGCCATTTTGGGATACAAGCCGGCGGTGGACTTGGAAACGGGGATCAAGTATACCTTGGACTGGATGAACGAGGATGTTTAAAAAGTGATTGCAGAGACAAACTTTATGTATTTGGCATATACGTTTAGCGCAAACCGATTATAAAGATGGCAAACAACAAGAGAAAGGTGGTGGTAGCAATGCTGGCACCAGGAGATGCAAAGCTGTTCACGCCGCCCAGCACTAATGGACAAGGTTAGTAAATGGCAAATTTTTTTAGGGGGGGGGGGGGGGGGCGAAAGATTGAATGGGACTGAGCACATACTGGTGATATTGGTGGCGTTGATTGTAATGTTGGTGTGTCCAGAGCTAGTGGCGTTGAACGACGCCTCCTCATTGTTGATAAGCAACTTGATCTTTTTGTTTTTGAACGAATCGACAGAAGACGACGAGTCGCCTTGGGGAATAGCGGGCAAATCTTGATGGAGATTCTCTTTGGGGTGCACCTTGCTTAACAATACCGTGGCTGAGCCTCTCTCATCGTCGTTGCCATCCCCTTCTTTGCCGTCTCCCTCTCCCTCTCCCTCTCCCTCTCCGTCTCCGTCTTCCTCTCCCTCTCCCTCTCCGTCTCCATCTTCCTCCTCTCCTGTCCCGCTGGCCTTTGTCCGTTTCTTGCCATTCTTGCCAATTTTCTTGTTATTGTCTGGCACACTATCCATCTTCTTGAACGGCAAGGCACATGCGTTGATCTCGCTCATCGCCTTGCAATCATTCAACAACACGGTCAAAAAGTTGGTGGATGGGTTTCCGGGACACAAACGGTAACATTCTTGATCGATACTCTGCAACGCACAACACTCGCATGCAAGATCCTCGGCCCGGCATTGGTCTAGTTTGGACAACACATCGTTGCAGCAGGCGGATAGTTTGACCAAGTCGGTGGCCTCACACTTGTGTAGCGGTCTCGGGTTGGGGTTGATATAGGTGCCAAACTCGCCGCCGCTAGAAACCGCGGCGGCTGCTGCAGCAGAAACGGCGGCAAACATAATGGGACAGAGACCAGGAATCGTAAACAAGTGGGGAGCGGCCATGACTAACCAGGAGAGTGCAAGTAGTCCCGTGAGACAAGTAAAGGCGGTGGTCATTTGTGGTGTATGTGTTTCAACAGTTGCAAAACAGGGTGCTCTTTTTTTTTTTTTTTCCAACCCACATGTAACAACACAAAGAACCCATTTGGCCACCCGCCTTTGGATGCATGCTGGGTCGTCTCCGGGGGAGGGGAACAACTCTCGAGTATGTGTTCCACCTTTCTGGGTGAGTTATATAAGCTCCGTCATGTCCCTCCCATACAGTGTCGCAACTTGAAGGCGACACTGTTATTTACGGCATTGCACTACCGTGGACGCAATTTATGTAAACAAAAGCAAAAACCAAAACAAAGACCCCCCAAAAAAAAAAAATACACATAGACCACAGTCATCAAATCAACCACCCCACCAATGTCAAACCAGATACTACCCAAGAAGCGGGCTGCAGATAGGAACGGAGGGCCCCGTACCGTTTCTGCCACTCCCGGCGGCAACAGGTCGATATCGAACCGTATGGCGCTGTCACGGATCCTATCCAACGCCCGAAACGCGAGCCGATCCCTAGCCCAAGGCGACCTCAACGACTCGTTTGACGATGGCGGGATTCAGTTTAATGAAAACAAGCACACGATTCTATCCAACTTTGAAGAATGGATCAAAATGTCGACCGATAATAAGATCACGTCCAAAAACTCGTGGCAGTTTGCCTTGATTGACTACTTTCACGATTTGAACGTGATCAAGGACGGCGATAATATCAATTTCCAAAGAGCATCCGCGACCCTTGATGGATGTGTCAAGATCTATCTGAGTCGAGTAGAATCAGCAGCCACCGAGACTGGGAAGTTGTTGAGTGGGTTGGCCAAGAAAAAGGAGCGCGATGGTGATGGCGAGGGCAATGGCAATGGCGACGGCGACGGCGGCGATGGCGATGGTGAGGGCGGCAATGGCGGCCTGGACGATGAACAGGACGAGGGTGACAATGATGGGGACGCAGAAGAAGCAAAAAAGAGGCGAAAGTATAACCGAGTTGTTGAATCCACGTTGGTCAAGTTTGATGCGATCCGGATCAAGAAGCTCGACCAAGAATTGGCCATCGATCCCTTGTTTAAAAAGGCGCTCGCCGAGTTTGATGAGGGCGGCGCCAAGAGTTTATTGTTGAACACATTGAGCGTTGATGCCACGGGAAGAGTGGTGTTTGATGCCACCTCGAATCCGTTGCAGGAAGTTGCCGAGCAGGAAAACATTGATGAGGAGGAGGAGGAAAAACAAGGCAAGACCAGTTTTGACTTGCTGCTATTGGGTAATGTACTCTTTAAAGACAACGACAATTTGGATAGCTACACGGTTTGTCCGTCGCTTGGAGAGTTTCACTCTGCGTTGGAAGATGTCAACAAGGCCAAAAGCATCCTCAATGACTTTAACAGCAAGATGAACAACCAGCCGGATATTATTGGCACGCCGGCGTCAGCGGAGGATGACGAGAACAACTTTGGCTTGGACAACGATTTCAACTTTAACGATATGGGCGGCGATATGAGCGACTACGACAACAACAGCAACAACGACGGCGACGACGACGGGCCTCTGTCTCGCCACAGTGTCAACCAGAGCATTGTCCAGAAATTGATTCACGAAGAGAGCCGGACATATGAGAAATCAGCCACGTCTGCCCATCTTATGGACCAGGATTTGATGGCGTATTTCGACGAAAAGATGAAGTCGGCATGGAGAGGGCCCGAGCATTGGAAGGTGGCGGCGTTGAAAAAGGCCAAGATTATTGACCAGCCGGTGGTGAAATTGGAAGTGGGTGCCGGGGCAGATGCGGGTGCGGGTGCGGGTGCAGGTGCAGGCGCCAAAAGGAAAAGGGCTGAGAGGGTCATTGTTGACTTTTTTGCCAATGACGTGGACGAAGATGCATTGTTTGCTCCGCCAAAGAACCCGGCCACGTTGGTGAGCAAGGCAGACGCTGATCCTCTGGCCAACAGGCTCCCCGACGACTACAAGTTTGCATCCTCGCGGTTGGTCAACTTGTTCACCAAACCCAATGTCAAGATTATGCACTATCCAACAAGAAAAGTCGGCAGCGAGCCGGAAAGGTTGACCGATGAAAAGTATTTTGCCGAGCAGTACCAACAGCAAGAACAAGAGCAAGAAAAGGAAAAGGAGAGATTGGAGAGGTCGTTTATGCAGGCTGAGTACAATGACTTTGAGCATGATTTTGGCGACAATGATTTTGGCGGCATTGACTTTAATGACGCCTTGGAGGGCGATGTCAAGGAGCCACTACCCGAGAGCCAGGCCAGTGAGTCTGGTGTCATGGGCAAGAGGCGACCGGAGTATGTCAACTTTTCCAAGGTGGCAAAGAGAATCGACGTCAAGTTGTTGAAGGACAATTTGTGGAATGCAATAAAGCAGGAAACCAGTGAGACTCTGAAAGTTTCTGATCTGGAGGCTCCTGAAACTCCTCGGACGTGCAACTTTAGTGACATTGTGAAAAACGTGCTTGGTGCGTACAATGCCGACCAGTCCAAAGACCTATCGACCAGTTTTTGTTTTATTTGTGTGTTGCATTTGGCCAACGAGCATGGCTTGACCATTGAGGACAATGAACTGCACGACAATTTGCAAGTGGCGGGCTTTTGAAAGCTGTGGTGTATAAAACGTCTATTTAAATCTACCATTTTGTTTCTTCTTGCTAAACCTCTTTCCCGCATTGTTGATTCTCTCGATATCGCCGTGCGAAATAACCAACCCATTTCTGGTTGACCTCCCCACCCCATGAATCTTTAGCCCCCGGTCTCTAATTCTCTTTTCCACCTTTTTCCCCGTACCTAACCGGTCAGTGGACAGCGTTGACCCGCGGCCGGCACCCAAGTCCCTCAACTCCCCCTTCCTTACCCGGCTCAACACTATCCCCGCCTGTCTTGCCTCCTGCTCGTACTTTTTCACCCTCTCGTCGCGTTTCCGCACCATCCCCTTGCGCATATCCATGGGCATCTTTTCAAGTTTTCGGGGCAACCCGCCAGTCGACGAGTTTGTCGCCGCCAACTCCCTAATGCGCGAATCCAACGCCCGCCGCCGTGCTTTCCCCGTGGGGTCCTCAAAATCAATCGTTTGCAACGTCAATTCCGCCCCGGAGTACTCGAGGGTGTTGGCCAAAATGTGCGACTCTTTGAGTAAGCGCTGTAGTTTCAAGTCATTTTCAAAATTCTCGCCATCGTCGGGTTTGGTGCGGGACATTTGTTTCTTCTGGGCCCGGAGCGCCGCTTCTTCCTGTTTGGATATGTCGGCAAGTGAGGGCGCTCTGCCTGACTTGAGAAGCTTCTTTTCTGCTTTCGAGATTGTAGAAGTGGTGGTTGTAGTGTCGTTTAGTTTGACGACTTTTGGTTTGGGCGGTGGTGCTACCTCCTCCTCTGAGTACTCTTCTGAGTCCTCCTCTGAGTCCTCTTCTGAGTCTTCTTCTCCCGAGTCATCCTCATCCTCTTCCTCTTCCTCCCCACTTGAAAACCCACCAAAGTCATCCCCCTCTGAAGCACTTTCACTCACTGTTTCATCCACGCCCTTTGACTTGTCTTTAAACCCGAGATCTTCAATAGACCCAAACTGGGCTTCAAAGTTCCTCCTCTGTATCTCCAACTGTCTCTTGTATTCCGCTTCCTCACTCATGTTGTTGTTTAATTAGATGAGCATCTCGCATACACACACACACATTTTTTTTTTCACTCATTGAAAGAGACTCACTTTTCTCAGATACAACAACAACTATTCTCCCCCACCACCCCACCAATGACGAAATTCAGAGGATGTATTGATATCCATTCCGGACAAGTAAAGCAGATTGTTGGTGGGACGTTGACGCAGGACGACACGGCCCCGTCCGATACCAAGGAAAACTTTGTTTCCAACAAGCCATCGTCATACTTTGCCCAGTTGTACAAAGATAACCACATTACCGGGTGCCATGTCATTAAATTAGGAAGCAATGCCGCCAATGACGAGGCGGCGAAATTGGCATTGAAAACATGGCCCGGGGCATTGCAAATTGGCGGTGGGATCAATTTGGATAATGCCCTACAGTGGCTCGACACTTTTCATGCTTCGCACGTTATCCTCACCAGCTGGCTCTTTAGTGAATGTGGGGGCAAGATGGAGTTGGATTGGGACAAGTTGAAGCAGGTTAGTGGCATTGTGGGGAAAAAGAGGTTGGTTGTTGATTTGAGCTGCAGGACGGTGATTGAAGCGGGAGAGACAAGGTGGTTTGTGGCGATGAACAAGTGGCAGACCATCACCAACAATGCGTTGAGTGCAGATTTCTTGAAAGAGGTGGGCCGGTACTGCGACGAGCTCTTGATCCATGCTGCTGACGTTGAAGGACTATGCCAGGGGATCGACAGAGAGTTGGTGGAAAAGTTGGGCAAATGGTGTCCGCCCGGGTTTGAAGAAAAGATTGTTTACGCTGGGGGAGCCAAGCTGGTGGACGATCTTTGTACTGTCAAACAATTGAGTGGCGGCAAAGTCGACTTGACCTATGGAAGCTCGTTGGATATCTTTGGAGGCGATCTAGTCAAGTTTGACGATGTAGCTGCCTGGAATGGGGACAACTAAGGTATTAAAAAAAATGCTGTAATAATACACGCTGTTACTGTTGCTGCTGTTACTGTTACTGTTGCTGCTGTTGCTGTTGCTGCTATTGCTGCTGCCGCTGTTACTGCTGCTGCTGCTGCTGCTGCTGGTACAACTACTATCAAGACCACGAGGCGCCGCCAAACCCACCATCATATGGGGTTCTCCCATACTCTGTCTCGCCGCCATTTTCGTACTCGGTTCTACCATACGCAGTAAATCCTCCCGCATGGGTGTCGTTGGTTTCCACCGTGTCCTTGTTCAACTCTATGGCAATGTCGGCTAGCTTTCTCTGCAACGTCTCAATAGACCGCACAACCACTTCGTTTGGCGGCAACACCCCAGTCGTTTCCACGTCAAAGTAGAATGTGTTGGGCTGGGCCTTGTAGTCAAATGGCGCCTCTGGGTCTGGTGCCTCTTCCCAGTCGCAGTTTTCCGACTTTGGCCACTCGGCCTCGGCGTCAACTTCGTACCAGTAGTCGGTATGCTTCAACTTGTTCCATGGGTCATACTCAAACCCAATAGCCGAAGCCGGCGACCACTTGGCATGCTCCTTGGCGATGCCCTTTTTGGCAATGCACGTGAGGCGCAACTCCTGGTGCTTTCTCAACTTGCAAATGAGCGGCCCGCGGCCCTGGGGGTCTCTTATCACCGGGTCGCCAAGTCTTGAACCAACGTGGGACTTATTTAGATCTATGGCGTACACATTCATCGTGGCGTCGGTCTCGCATTTGGCAAAGAGCTCCAATTTCACCGAACACTTGGCGCAGTAGTTGTCGCAGGTGCAGTCTCTCGAATACGTCAAGTTCTCAACCCCCTCCGAGTTTAATGGTATAAGACCCAACCGGTGTGCCAAGAACTCATCGGCCAACACCGACGTGTTGGCGTCGATCTCGACCAAGTCGATGGCCAATGTGGGCACTTCGGCTAGCATGGTTCTTCTGATTGAGTTTGCCAATGCCATGTCGACATCCTTGAAGATAAAGTCCACGCGGTCCTTTTCGGTTTCTCTGATTGTCACTGACGGACCATCGGGCTTGTCTATGTCCATGATGTGTTGTGTATTGGGTTGGACAGGTGTTGGTAGCTTGGGGGGGTCTTTTTTTGTTGAAGTTTTTTTTTTTTTTTTTTCTTCTGTTCCCTCTGCCAGTTTTTCATTTTTCGTTTGGCTGTCCGACAGAATCAGCAGCAGCAACAGCAGCAGAATCAACAACAGCAGCAGAGTCAACAACAGCAGCAGAATCAACAACAGCAGCACCACACCATGTCAGGATTCGTGGTTCCCGACTTGCGGTTTGAGCAGTCCTTTATGAAACAATTGAACGGCTATGCTGGGAACAAACCGGAACAGGCCATCGCACCCAAGAAGAAGAATGCGACAAGTGTTGCCACCCTCACAGACTCTGAGCTCAAGCTACTAAATGAGGAGATTGATGCCGAGGAGCAGCAGCAGATAAACCAGCCGCTTGCACCAATAACTCCCGGGATTGTGATGTATGCTGTCATCAAGGACCAAGTGTTGATGCCGTTGGTCCAGGGGTTTTTGTGGACGGGGTTTTTGCTAGCGGTCAGTCCATTGCTAGGGCTTGTGGTGAAGAACGGGCAGCAAGTGGGACACTGGGTGGCTAACCTTGTGGGGCTCAATCGGCTACCCAGAAGGACCTACAAGTAAAAAGACAAGCAACCCTCGGCCCCTCTCCCCCCTGTTGTAAACATTTAACTTGTGGTTGTCTAGCCTGACCACGTGACCTCCTCTAATAAACTTTTTTTTTGCTTTTGGTTGTTTTTGTTTTTTTCTCCCTTTCCCGCGTGGCTCCCCTTTTTTGTTGTTGTCTCTTTTTCTCTCTGGGAGAGCAATCTGAAATTTTGAAACAAAAACCAGGAGAGGGCAGCGCAACCCAACTTGTAGGCAACCCCCAGGAGACAAGAACGAGAGAATTACCACCACACCAACCTTTTACTCCCACCACCTGTTTTGTCCCCTTCTCTCCGCAATCGACCATGTTCAACAAGAGAAAGTCCCGGAGCGTCCATGACACGGCCTACACCGGCGTCAGCAGAGTGGCACCGGCCAATAACCAGCCCCATTCAGGGGCGTTGGCTGCGGCCATGACCATTGGCCACGCCATGAAACAAAAGGCCAATGCCG
Source organism: Zhuliangozyma blackwelliae (assembly GCA_030579015.1). Classification (NCBI taxonomy): domain Eukaryota; kingdom Fungi; phylum Ascomycota; class Pichiomycetes; order Serinales; family Debaryomycetaceae; genus Zhuliangozyma; species Zhuliangozyma blackwelliae. The sequence continues at coordinate 8,591 of JAKTZW010000423.1, read as the reverse complement.
CTGCTCCCCAGCCAGGTGTGGGTGGTATAAGGCCATCGTCCTCGTTCCATGCTGCTCCGCAGCCGCCATTGGCTGCTCATCACAATGGCAATGGCAGCTTGCTCAAGCGGGGATCGAGATCCAATGTCTTGGCTCCACAAAGGCGTTTTTCCGGTGGCTCCTACACCTCAACGTCGTCCAATAATAGCCCCATCACCAGCGACTCTCGTCCGGTTGTTTATGACATTGACGACAGTTTTAACGATTCCTACCTCGACGAAATCACCGAGGAGACTACGCGGACGTATTTGAACAACCAAAAGAATTTGCGGGATTTGAAGTTGAACAGGCCCGGCCAAGGGCCAGCAGCCCTGGCCAGGTCCCGGTCCCTGGCCCTGGCCCTGGCCCTGGCTCTGGCCCGGTCACTGTCCCTCTCGTTGGGCCAAGCTGCGCCGCCCACAGTCAAGATGGTGAAAAAGTATATCCCCAGTCCCACCGGTATCAAGATTATTGAGGTTCCTGAAACGACATTTCAAAAGGAAGTGGCTCGGCAAAACTCGATGCGATCAAACTCGTTGCTTGCGAGGTCTGGTTCGTTGAGAGGGTTGTCTAGTAGAGTGAAGCCAATTTCAAGGTCGTCGTCGTTGACCTCGGTGCCCAAGGCCAAGGCTGCAGCCGCAAGTGCAAATGCAAATGCAAATGCAGCCGCAAATGCAAATGCGTTGCCCAGAGCAGTGAGCAGCCCATTAAAGATGCTGGCAATGAGGGAGGATGTTGCTCTTGAAGACTCGTTGGGCAAGTCGGACGAGCGGGCCGAGCACGAGCGCAAGTACAAGCAATTGCAAAAGGAGATTGAGGATGAAAAGAGGTTGGCCAGAGAATTGGAGTTGAAGAAGCAAGAGTATGAGAGGTTAAAGAGCAAGCGGTTGGAGGACGAAAGAAGGTTTGCCGAGTTGAGGGGTAACGGTGACGCCGATGACGCCAATGTCACTGATTCAACCGTTGTCCACTATCCTTTGGAGCGGGTGGGTGAGGAAACTGCCACTGCCACTGCTGCTGCTCCTGGTCACCAGTCCGCGGGTGTCAAAGACAAAACGGTTGGTGGAACTCAGGAATTTTTGCAAGACACTGACGCTCCAGTCGCAGAAGGCACTGACGGTGAGGGTGACTTTTATCAAGATGCCGCTGCTGCTGCAGACTATTTGAACACCAACTCGCAAAGCGATGGAGTCCTCGCAGGAGTTGGAGCCGCAGTGCCCACCTCAAGCGATGGAGGCTCTGCTGAAGTTAAAGCCGCAGTGCCCATCTCAAGCGACGAGGAAGAAGCTGGCGGCACCAACACCATAGCCATTCCTGAATTGTCGGTGATTGATGACGGAGAAGTTGACCACGGTGACGCTGGTGAACACCTTGTTCCCTCTCACACTTTGGACGGGTACAGCTCTGTTTCTGAGGATGAGCGGGACTTTAAAGGCGCGGGTCCCCGTGGCACCGAGCTTGGGATCATCAACCAGTATAGCAACTTGGCCTCGGCTGAGTTGTTGAACCAGTATGGCACCAATGACGAAGTGGCGGCTGGTGGTGTCGATGAGCATGTGCCAACCCTGCATGCCGAACCCAAACCAAAGGCTGAAAGCGATGATACTTTGTTGCCGCCGCCAAAGCCCACGGGCGGCAGTTCCAACACATCCCTCTACTCAACCGAGTCGGTGAAGAAACCCATAAAGTCGGCCATGAAGCAGTCTACATCCTTTTACAACCCGGCACAGCCACTGCAACAGGAACAACAGCAACAAACACACGCTCAATCTCAAACACATGCACGGACATTGGCACCAGCGCAGACGCCAGCACATTTACCAAGTCAAATGAGTGCCAAGACCAATGCGGCACACCAGGCGTACCTCTCCTTGACCACTGCTGAAAACACCAGATTAAACTCGAAAATGTCAAACCCCCAAATGGACAATGCCCTATTTGGTGGTGCCGGCGGCGGGGCATACCCGCAGTTTGGCAACTCAAACTTGCAAAAGGCGCCAGCCAAGCGATTATCCCAACAAACATTGCGAAAGGCACCTGCACCTCCCCACCAGCAACAGCACCAGCACAAAACAATGAGACCACACTCGGCTATTGCCGAGCCGCCCAGCATGTCGAACCGCACGTTGCGGCACAGTATAGTGCAGCCAATCGCGCCCCACCCGGCTTTGCAGCCCGGGTACGTATCCCCCTCGAAAGTCAAGGCGCAGGAGTTGTACGCCAAGGCCCAAGCACGGCCATACTCTCAATTCAAGCCGTTGAAGAAAAAGTCGAGTTTTTCAAGAGAGGAACCCGACGTGCCTCCCAGATCTCCGCAGAGAGAGTCGGGTGCGAGGTTGACATTGAGAGATGCCGTGGCGCCCACAGCGACGCAGAGCCAGGCATCGCAGCCATTCTACCCTCATGGAGAGCCAGGACAACAACATCAGCAACAACAGGGGGCAAAGACGGGAAACTTTACCTCGAGGTTTGTTGATTCTGACGATGATTTGGCTGGACAGAATGGTGGGGCAGGAGGAACTGGCTTTTCCTCGAGATTTAACGATTCCGATGACGATGTTTCCCGCCCCAAGGCGTCGTTGAATGCACACCTGAACCCTATATTGACGAGTTTGCGGAGGGATGCAAGTGCCGCTTCTTCCTCGAATGCGTTTTTCCAACAACTGCAAGATCAGCAAGATCAGCAGCAGCAGCAGTACCCGCCTCCAAAGGAGAAGAAAAAGTTTGGCAAGTTGCGGAAACTCTTTGGATCCAAAGATCGTTAATATTTTATACAATAAACAATGTGTGTGTGTGTCAATTCTTTTTTGCAATACATAATATGTAGTTGTCTCTTTTTTGCAATACATAATGGGTAGTTGTCTCTTTTTTGCAATACATAATAAGTGGTTGTCTACGTTTCAAACTCTATTAGATTCTCAGACTTGTGTCCGGCGGTATTGGCCTCGGCCTGGTGGAACCTCGCCAACTCGCCCTGGCTGGCGGGTTTATTGTTGACGGGGTCAACAAGCACTTGGGCCTCGCTCGACATGAGCAAGTCCTTATCCCTATCGTCGATATCAATAATACCAAAATCATCGTCCCCCTCGTCGTCCTCAGTTGCTCCCTCGCCCCTCTTGTCTGACTTGACGCTGGCGTGAGACGAGTCCGATTGGTTTTGCAGGGGGCGTGGATCCAGCGCGCGGGAATCCATTCTCTGCCGCACCTTGGTGGCGACTTTGCGTCCATCGGCAAGCAACCCATCAAACATATCTCTAAGGTTCCTGATGGGGTTAAACTTCAGGTCCAAGGGCCGGTCGAGGTGGGTGGCGCTGCGGAGCGTGGTGCTAAAGAGCAACTCGTATGTCTCGTCGGCAAGGACAACCATGCGGAAAGTGGGCAAATTGAGAAACACGGGGGTGTTGGGGTTCAACGCGGCATTGTGCGAAATCTTGCTATCAATAACAAGATCCTGGATAAGAACCTCCTCCTCTTCTTCTGGTTGGGCATACTCAAACGCCCGTTGGATAAATGTGCTTGCGGCTTGCAAATACCGTTCCACTTGCTGCGCCTCAAACTTTTCTTGGTCAACGGGGACACTTGCTGGGAGGTCAATCTGAGACCCATTGGCCTTTTCATTCTCCACTTGGTTTTGGTAAATCTTGTCCGCCACCTCATTCTCGACTGCGGTGCGAGTGATTTCGTCATGCACATACCCCTCCTTCCACGGCGAGGTGACGTAGAGCAAATCTTCCGAGATTTGCAAGATACCCTCGCGGTCAATTTTCCCATTATGCTTCACGTCGTAAAGCTCAAAGAAATTGGACATGGCCGTCATCAAATCGGGCTCCACGAGCTTGTTCAACCCACTGAGCAAGTCTCCGAGTGAGAGCACCCCTTGGCCCTCAGAGTCCCAGTGGTTAAAGAGCCGGCGCAAGAAATGGTTGCCCTCCTCGTCCTTGGGCAAAAACGCCACCCAGTCGCAAATCTCCGACATAAACTTGAGAAACGACCGGTAGTCCATGGTGCTGGAGCCAGTTCCCTTGGTGACGTTTGACGTCTCCACCAACGAGTAGAACCGGTCGTACAAGATATCGAGCGTGGGCTGGGGGATATTGTTTGCACGGGGCAAGTTTCGAATCTCGGTGCGCTTGACAAAGGTGGAGATATTTTGGAAAATCGAGTCGCGGTGTCTGTTGCGGTGGTTGCTAATCATTTCGTCATTGACATTGGAAAACTCCTTGAATGCACACACCAAGAGGTCCTGGAACTTGGTGATGCCCCGGTATTTCGCGCTGGCGGCATTGGGGTGCGCGGGTTGGTCCAAGGTGTGGAAATACTCCTTGATGATGGAAATAAACGTTCCATCGTCCTCGGTTTTCAACAACTCATCGCCGCACTGCTTCAACACCGCCAATGCCACTTGGAACAAGGTTTTGGGGCCCTGCATAAAAAAAATGTCGAGGATGCGAAACGCAAACACCAACGGCATGGACGAGAGGTAAAGCGACAAGAACCAAGGAAGCGACACCACAGAGAGCTGGATATCGTTCTTGGTGATGTGTTCCCACAACACCGGCATGGTATTTTGCACCAACGATTCAAATACCCGCTGGTCAAGCAACGTCCCATACATGGTCTTGGAGTAGTACCCAGGAACGATGCGGTCACACAATACATTCAAGATCCAAAAAGCCTGCTCCTCCGACGTGTAGATGAGCAACGCCGCCACGACAATGTTCATGGCTTGGCAGTAGCCCACGTCGGGGTTCTTCCACGAGTACGCCGTCAACACTCGCCTCAACCGTCCAATGCCCTCGGGGTTTTGGTAAGCGGCGTATTCCGGCAACGACCGGTTCAAGTCTTTTTCAATCTCCTCAATGGCAAATGACTTTTTGTCTCGATTGTCGTCAAGGAGCTGGGCGTACTCGCCCTGGTTATCCAACCGCAAGTACATGGACCCGCAGCACAATTCCCAAGTCTCGCCCCGCAACCGGTTGGGCAACCCCACGCGGACCAACCGGTAAAACATGGGGGTCTTGACAATGGAGAGGTTTCTGCCGTTGGTTTTGAAAAAGTCAAACCAGAGCTTCATCTTGGACTTGTCCCGCAACTCGCGCGGGTCACCGGGGAATTTAAAACTCAACCCCAACCCGCCGGGGGGGGTATGCTCCACCTTTTCGGTGGAAACATTGTTTTTTGCTAGCAAGTACTCGGAGTAGCACGTTTGGATAAATGGCTGTAACTTGCCGACATTGACAAGGTTCTTTTTTAAAACCACCCGCAAGTTTTGGGCAAACCGCTCGCTATCGGACCGGATCCCCACCAAGTAGAATGTGATCTGCAATTTGCTGTAGGTTGCCACCATCAAGGCAAACCCGTACTCTGACGACGGCAACCGTTCCACTTTTTTGATTGTTGAGAGGTGTATACTAAATGAGCAATTCTTCTTGTCATAAGCGTCTCGAAAAATGAGAAAGTGCTGGGTGAGGTAGATTCTCCCCTGCGGGTATGGGTCGTTGGTGTTTTGTTGCTGGGACAATGACGACCGGACGCTTATTTCGGCGGCAGATTCGTGGACCACCGTCTCTGTGTCGGGAATACGGTGCTGCTGGCAAAATATCTGGTCTCTGGTCAACCCGTCATTGTTTTTTTTGTCCAATACCTGATTGAGCGTGCTAACGGCCCTATCCTTTAGAGCCTCAAAGAATGCCATTTGGTGACAATTGTGGTGGGTGTTGTCTACTAGGCTGTGTGGTTGGCTCCCTTTGGTTGGCAAGTACTTTTGTTTTTCCTTGTAGATTGCGTGTACAATGAATAGAGAGAGGAAAGGAAAAAAGAGAGCACAAAGCTCAGCCATTGTTGGGCTGTTTCCATTTACGTCACGGCTGGGCGTAAAGGTGGAGGTGGAGCCAATGGAAGAGAGGTATGTCTAGTGGTGGTCCAGTTGGTTTCTCAAATGGCAACCGCTTTTTGGACCCCCCCCCCTTTGCTCCATTTTTTTTTTTCCATTTTGGCAGCACTGGTCTCCTTCACATATATATCCAAAGAATTTGAGCCAATTTTACTAAAAAACACCAAGAGTAACCAAAAAAAGAAGGGGAGTCAGAGATCAGTAGCTAGATTCACTCTTTTCCTGCCACATCTCCACACAGGGTAAAGACAACACCCTCTCGTCTCATTCTGCTCACCATTGCAAGCCTTTATCCATATATTTTGTCTACGCCTTTTTAAGCTACAGAATGTTCTGGGTGCTTTTCTTTTTTTTTTTCTCTTTTTTTTTTCTTTTTTTCTCTCTCAGCAAAAGGCACAAACTCCCAACCCCGGGCGGCACACGACCTCGACCTCTATGAGAGGGAATGACTTTTCTTTCGCTGGGTGCTCATACCAGAAAACGGGACCACAACAGTAGACAACACACTACACACAACACATCAACTACAAACTACTCACCGTCCATGCATGCATTAGCAAAGGTGATATCGTTGGGTGCTGTTGCCGGATCACGGCTGCTGCACTCGGCCTTGTTTAGAGGTGTAGCAGGCGCGGCGCGGCCAGTTTCCCGACTCGGCCAACGGTTTGCCACACCCGCACTGACCATCAGATCCTTGTCCAACGCCACCATCAACTTGTTGCAATCACAGGAACAGCTTGCCAATGCAGACACCAAGAACCCCGTGGCCCAGGCGCAGTTTTACAAGGGCTTGCTTGCCAATAATTACCCGCATATCGTTGTGCAGAGATACGAGACCCCGGGCATTGCTGCCTCGCCCGAATGCACCCAGTTGTACATTGATGCGTTGAACAAGACGGGGAAAAAGGGCAAGGCCCAACAAGCTGCTCTGAGCTTGGCCCATGCGTACCAACAGCAGCAGCAGCAGCAGCAGCAACCAGGAGTAGGAGGGGGAGGCGGAGGCGTCAGTATACCACCACCGGGGAATGCGTTTCCCCATGGGTTTGGGTCGCGGTACGAGCCGGTGCACGTTGTTGTGAGCGAGTCGTTGTTGACCATCTTGTCCAAGTGGCTCAAGTGGTTGTTGCCCGTGGCGTTGATCGCGTATGGCGCCACCAATGCATTCAACTATTTGGTTGAAAACGGCACCATTTTCAAAAATGTCGAAGTCAACGACAAGTCGGTTGACGTTTCGCAGTCCACCGTGCGGTTCAAGGATGTACAGGGTTGCGACGAGGCCAGAGCCGAGTTGGAGGAAATTGTCGACTTTTTAAAGGACCCGTCCAAGTTTACCGGGTTGGGTGGCAAGTTGCCCAAGGGCGTGTTGCTCACGGGGCCGCCAGGTACGGGTAAGACTTTGCTCGCCCGGGCCACGGCCGGCGAGGCTGGCGTTCCGTTTTTTTTCATGTCTGGGTCCGAGTTTGACGAGTTGTATGTGGGTGTGGGCGCCAAGCGGATCCGCGAGTTGTTTGGACAAGCGCGGGAAAAGTCCCCTGCCATTATCTTTATTGATGAGTTGGACGCTATTGGTGGCAAGCGTAACCCCAAGGACCAGGCATATGCCAAACAAACGTTGAACCAGTTGCTTGTGGAGTTGGATGGGTTTTCCCAGAGCGAGGGCATCATAATTATTGGCGCCACCAACTTCCCCGAGTCGTTGGACAAGGCATTGACGCGTCCAGGCCGGTTTGACAAGGAGGTTATTGTCGATTTGCCCGACGTTCGTGGCCGGGTGGCCATTTTGAAGCACCATATGCAGAATGTCGAGACTGCCGTTGACGTTGACCCATCCATCATTGCCAGGGGCACCCCGGGGTTATCGGGAGCCGAGTTGATGAATTTGGTGAACCAGGCTGCCGTGCATGCCTCCCAGTTGTCGGCGCCCGCGGTGGACATGTCCCACTTTGAATGGGCCAAGGATAAGATTTTGATGGGCGCCGCCAAGAAGAAGATGGTGTTGACGGAGGAGTCGCGGATCAATACTGCTTACCATGAAGCGGGACACGCTGTTATGGCTATGTTTTCCCAGGGTGCCACTCCCTTGTACAAGGCGACGATTTTACCCCGGGGGCGCGCTCTTGGGGTTACGTTTCAATTGCCCGAGATGGACAAGGTTGACTTGTCCAAGAAGGAATGCTTTGCGCGGTTGGATGTGTGTATGGGGGGCAAGATTGCCGAGGAGATGATTAACGGCAAGGAAAACGTCACGTCTGGGTGTGCCTCTGACTTGTCCAACGCCACCAGTGTCGCGCGAGCCATGGTTACGTCGTATGGTATGAGTGACAAGATTGGTCCCGTGCGGTTATCGGACGACTGGGACTCGTGGTCGCCCCAGATCAAGAACTTGGCCGACAATGAGGTGAGGGACTACCTTATTGCTTCGGAGGACAGGACCCGCAAATTGCTCCACGACAAGCGTGTCGAGTTGAAGAGACTAGCTGAGGGGTTGTTGGAGTATGAAACGTTGACCAAGGACGAGATGGAGACCATCATCAGGGGGGAGGCCATCAACAAGGAAAAGACAATGAGCAACACCGTGATTAAAAAGGGCAAGACGGGGGACGAGATTAGAGATATCTTGAACGACCCCATGCCAACGGCGTAAATGGTGTACATGTACATGGGTGTAAATAGTTAATAC
>JAKTZW010000422.1:0-28101 GCA_030579015.1 Zhuliangozyma blackwelliae | reverse complement strand
ACTCTTGTCCTCCCCTCTTGCTTTCTATTCCTCCGACTTGTTTTGTATATTGCCGAGAGCCCCCGTTGTTTTTTCTTTAAAAAAAAGAAAAAACAAACAAACTATTTGATAGATGTAGTGATGTGTAGTTGATGCCTTATCGTGAATGGATGGTTGTTTTTTTCAAAGCGTGGTTTCATTCTACCCATCTTCCCACGCTCAAAACCCGATCCCACTTTCCGATCAGGTGCAGACAGAACGGCCCATTCCCCCACGTCTGTAATGTGGAAGTGGGCTCTTAATCGCTGCCATTGCTTGTACCCGCCCTAATATCCTACTCCTAGTATGTGGTGTACATATTGGCTGCGGAGATATGGTGACACGCCGCAGCTGTGGCGACGTCAGCCTCGCTCTCAACAAATTGAGAGCGACATGCATGACCAAGATCATGGAAGAGAGGAGGGGGGGGCTCCTCTTCCCTCCTCCTCTCTTTCTCCTCCTCCTCTCCCCACCACACTCGGCTTCAGCCAAGCAAGGCTTCACAATATTCCACCTAGCAATAAACAAACAAGTAGGATTGTAGATAAGGAGGGTTCACGTTCTTTTTTTTTTTCTGTTTTACCTGATAAAAACTGACGCAAAAAAGATCAACTGTTGTGGGGAAAAGCACAAAAGTCCAGGCCCCCTAACAACTTCGAAACCCGTCATCCTTTACCAGCACACCAAGGTAACCAAAGCAGGCCATCCACTGCAACTCATTGAAAACAAAAAAGGAATATGAGTTTTGGCGGCGGGTACGTTTTTTTGGCCAATGCTGTTGCCATCATCTTTGTTATCACAGTACTCTCTATTATGCGGTCTAACAAACGGAGAATGGCAAATGGAATTGAGCCAATGACGGGTACTAGATGGCTAGCTTTGCCGTCCTACAGACAGTCACAAAACCAGTATGAGCAGCCAACGAGCGACCCCGAACTCCCTAGCGCCTACGTTCCAGCATACACCGAAACCGCCAACGATAACGATATGGGGTACTACGACAACCGTGGCGAGTTCCACGCCAACCCGAGCGTAAAGTCAGCAGTGACATACCCCCCTGAAGCACATCGAAGAAGTGCGAGTAATGGCCGTGACACAACGGAGCTAGAGGGCTTGCCCCCGCAAGTTTTTTGGGCCGGAAGCGTCAACAATGGCCTTTCATCACCGTTACCACCTTCACCACCACCACCACCACCACCACACGCACAGGGTGGCAAGTATCGCTCAACGCCAGCGGCACAATTTGTGTAATTCATATTTCTGTAATACTAAAACAAATCATGAACAAAAAAACAATGTACAACTACAAAGCAAAAGCAAAAGCACCTTTCTCTCCTTCTCTTCTCTTTCCCCCCCATTTTCCGGACACCGTGCCGTCAAATCAGACCCTGATAGCCTCTTCATAACTTGGAGGCGGACCCGTGTACACAATCTGGCCCTTTTCGTTGAACGTCGCATTCAGATCCGAAACATTCACGCCCTCCTTGAGTGCCTTGTTCTTTTCGATTTCAGACAACCCCATGGGGTCTTTTGCAATCCAAATGTGTGGCTCTTCGTCAGCCACAGCGGGATCATCATACGCATGTTTGATGAACTCGGGGTTGTACTCAATATAGTTAAAGTACGAGTTTGGCATGACGTTTCTGATCATGTCAAACGACACCTTCTTGGGATGGAAAAACTGTTGCAACCAGCCAAGACCCTTTGCAGGAGCGCCAGCAACAGCAGTCACTGCATTTCCAACAGCCTTTTCCTTATCGCCGCGGGTCTCCCCAAATGGTCCGCCAGCTTCGGAGTGGGATTCTTTGTCACCCTCGCCGAGCTCAGCATGGCCAATCTTGGTTTCACCAGCAGAAGATTCAGAGTCACGATGGATGCCGCTGTAGGTGGCTCCCCTAACGGCATGACCAGCGGGGCCAGCGACAGCGGCGGCGGCGGCGGCGGCGGCGGCGGCGGCTTGGCCGGGATTTCTATCGGGTAAAACAATATCCTTCAATTCGCCTGTCAAACCGAGTTGGTTCCCACCTTCCCAGTATTGCTGACCCTCAGTCTTGATCTCCTTGATCCCCTGGTCGTGCATGGGGTAAGCATATGCCGAGTCGCCAGCGGCATACTTGATTGCAGAAATCGGAACGGCATCGACCAATGGCTCGAAGCGTCTCTTCAACAAAAACCTAACGACAATGGTAACAACAATAATGACAGCTTCCAAAGCAACTGAAACCCAGTTTTTGGAAAAGACAAAAATTGCCGTGATCCAAAGCTGGGCCAAAAAGAGCCCCGTGAAAAGCTGAAACAATGACTTGACATAGTTGCTTCCTCGTGCGTCATTCTTGTTTGGAACCAACACATAAATAAGGTTGTAGATGAAAGCAAAGTAAAACAAGGCAAATGCAATCGCAGTGAACCCCAAAATCAACGGTGCCAAAACCGAATAAGCAAGCGCTATTACAGTCAACAACTGAAATCCCGGGTAAAGCGTAGAGTAGCCCGGCTGTCCCAAGGTGTTGTACCTGTTCCATTTGGCTCTTGGGGTGCTGTCCAAGAGCCTGCCCAAAATGTGCGACAAAATCAACGCCACAATCTGCAACAATAAGCCAGAACTAACAGTCAAGCCCTGGAGACACAAGTACGAGTAGTAGAAATTTACCGAGGTTGGAAACTTGTTGGACAATTTTTGCAAAGCCGAGCCCGGGTCCTTGACAATTTCTGTGGCCACAGAGGCAGCCGAGGAACCCAATGCAACGGCAAGGAAAACGTTGACCACCTGGAAGGCAAAGTACCACGACTGGCAGTAGCTCTCAACATCCTGAACCGTCAAGCGGCCCGAGATTCTGCCCATCCACTTGATGAAAGGAGGAACCAAAGACATCAAAATCGACAAGGCTACAACGGGGAGCAACCCGGTAATCAAGCCCAAAATCACTGGTGGACAGTTCAAGATAAACCTTAAAAAGTGAACCTTGTCTGTCAACATGTTAATGTTGGAAATAGAACCCACAACCGCAACGGGAATACACCAAAATATGATCAACAAGGTCAAAATCGTGTTGGCAATCAAAGCCTGGATCCGTCTCTTTGTAGCTGTCATCTGCAAGTTCTTCCAAATAATGTCTTCCGGAGCAACGTTGGTGACTCTTTTGACGCCTTTGAAATCGGGTTGGTACGGGATGGCCTGGTATGCCTTCTGCAACTCCAACTGGCTAGGGAACTCGATAAACACGGCTGGCAACTGGTCATTGGTGGCATACTTGGTCTGCTGCTCCAGGATGGACTTGTTCAACTCGCCCAACCTTTCTGCCCCATACTTCAAAGTGTCCACCTTCTTCCCAATCAAAAACTTTAATTTGTGGGTGGGTCTCTTTTTGCCATCCTTCAAGTACTTGTCGAGGTCGTCTTCTGGTTCTGGTGGGGTCTGGCCCTTCTTGGCACACTTGTTTTTCAACTTTACGGCCTTTGTCAACACCTTGTTGAGAGCACCCTCGTACTTGCTTGACAACTTGGTTCTCTCCTTGATCTCCTTCTCCAACTCCTTGTAGTTTCTCGAATACCAGATGTTGGTTGCGGTGGGGAAGTAGTTTCTCAATTTCTGGTCAGTCAAGTACTCAGTGGAGATCTCCGTCAACAAGAGCGTTCTTGAACTCAACAAGGAGTCGTACAAGGGGGTGGTTTGCAACACGTGTCTGTAGGTGGTGTAGTAGACCAATTCACGGTAAACCAAAAACATCACGGCGCCAAACAAGATCCACGAAATAAACACATGGGCCAAGGCTCTCCACTTGTTTCGGATGTTTGAGAATGTCAAAATGTCAAACCCCTTGATGTTTGAGCCTGGCTGGTTGTTGTTGCCGTTGGAGGCATTGACGGGGAACAAGATTGGCCACGTGATGATGACCCCCAAGATGCAGACAGCACAGAACTCAAACAAGAAACGGAGGAAAAAGTAGCCGTCAGTGCCAGCATACTGGATAAGGTACGACTCTGGTCGCTTGAGCAATGAGGATAGCCAGCCAAACGGCCCTGACGGGGCGGCATCAATTCTTTGATCTTGAGGAAGCGATTCCACCACCGAACGTGGCTCGTAAACTCTTTTTTGGCGCTTTCTAATGGCGATGAAGGCGACAACAAAGACAACGGAAATGACAAGCGTCGGAATCAAGGTGGACAAAAACTGTGACACCGACGAGTTTGAAGTCGAACTGTCGCTGGAAGACATTTGTGATATGGCTGTCTAGACGGATACGATTTGGGTGTATTAATGTTGTTTTGGGGATGGGGGGTGATTGTTGTCAATGTTTATGTTTCCTGGTGGCAGTATTTGCGAGAAAAAGATAACCTATCGCGATGGGGTGGTTTCTGTTGCAGACCCCGAATAGACACCGAAGATGGTAATGGGTTCAATCTTTTAGGAGAGCAAAGAAAGAGTTGGAGTAGGGAGGGGGGGGGGAAGGGCAGAAAGAAAGAGAGAGAAAAAAGGGGAGCAAAAGAGGCTGATTGATTGCTGGTCCATTGATTATATATATATATATATATACAGAGATACATGTATATACATGTGGGATACCTACACGGGTTGTGTGTGTGTGTGTGGCTACCGCATAATAATATGCCTGCACTAGCAACTTGGGTCAGTCATCTACAGCAATCACGAAAAGAAAAAAAAAAAAAAATATTACACAACATGAAACAAAAAAGACAAAAAAGACAAAACAAAACAAAAAAACAAAGGAGGATTTCAGGTGAGCCTGAAATTCGTGACGCTCCCTCCCCCCCTCCCCATCGCGACTACTGTTGTGACGTGAAACATGTGAAAGAGTACGATTACCGCGACTCCAATACGGATGGGTGAGAGTAAATACGGACATGGCGCTGGAGCCAGCCAAGAACTAGCCTCTCAGCGGCCATCTCTCTCTCTCTCTCTCTGTCTCTCTCGAAAGGTACCAGCACCAGACTGCAGAAGGGAAAATACTCACATCTCCATATCAGTCAAGCCTCCATCGTCCCTTATTCCTTGCAAAGTCAAAGCCTTGGTGAGTAGCTGATTTGGTCAAGTGCTGGGCCAGTGGGGTGGGGTTGTGTCGTGTCAGGGGGAGACGGGTGCCTGAGACCTTTCATATGACAATAGCAATCTCTCCCTCCCCCACCGTTGCTCTTGCTGCTGCTCGGCTTTAACAGCCGCATGTTTTAAGGTTGCTGCTCTCTTGACATGGCGTCTATACATCTTTTTTTCTCCTGGCGTGTCACGTGCCGGAGAGACTGCTGGCTACGGGTGAGATTTTACCCAAGTGCAAATACATACACCTCCCCCCACGCAATGGCATTTCTCTGTTATCCAAACTTGCTCAGGTCGGGTCTGGCATGGAGCTGCCTCTACAATCAATCCAAATAGCCACGTCCCAGTCACAGCAGATCCAATGGTGGCGGAGCAGAGGCAACTATTTTTTTTTTGTTTTTATATATCCTTGATGGTGCAGTCTAAGGCGTAACAAACAAAAGCAAGGGGCACCACCCACCTGGGCCAAAAAACCAAAAAAAACAACCAAAAAATACAAAACAAAGAGGAGAGCGGCAACCAAGGGCCATATGCCTATACACCCTATGGTCCCATACTTGCTGGCTACTTGCTTGGTGACAATCTACTTGATCACAGTGCTTGTGACTTTGCCTTGTGCCGGCGCGAGTCTGGCCGCAAGCTTCAACATCCACGAGCAGATTGATGCCTGGTCGAAAGTGAACCCCACAGTCATCCAGGCACAAAATTACAAGGATTTGGAAAAAAGACTCCCTGTGATTATGCAGAAGCACCCTAGAAAGCAGATTGTCGTTGAGCTTTTGGACTCGAATCATTTGTTGATGCCGTTGACCAGCTCCATGCTCAGTTTTGGTAAATTTGAAAGCTTTGGAAAGGACCCGGGCCAGGTGCCAAGCCAGGTACCAAGCCAAGTGCCAAGCCAAGTGCCAAGCCAGGTACCAAGCCAAGTGCCAAGCCAGGTGCCGGAGGATATTCCGTTTCCCCAAAGCTGGGTCGAGTTTTATGCTGATCAAATAGAAACCAAAGTCGACGAGAGTGGAGTACTCATCCTGGTTCACCACACTGTAAACAGCCTGGGGGCGACGGCTTCCGAGATGTCTTACAACAGCGCATCTCTTAGAAAACTCGCGATTGAACACGATATCTCCAACTCGTTCTACACCGGCTTATATTTTGCTGTGGGGTTTCTGGCCGGGATCAGACTTGCCCCCGAGATTGATTTTTCCACGAGCTACATGTCCACCTATACTTGCCGAGTCGAGCCCGGGGAAACGGTAGCTCTCAAAGTAAAGCCCACGGTGGCGTCATTGGTTCCGTACTGGAAGACTGTCCAGTGGAACAACAATTTGAAACGGTTTGTGCTCGACAAGGCATTTCAGAGCCAAGAAAAAACGTCGTTGTTTCTACTCACTGGGTTGGAAGACGTTGAGTGCCTGTACACCACGAGCAACAGCGAGGGTCTTTTAATTTGACAATTTCGCTATTTCGTCCCCCCTCATATACACACACAAATAAGCAAAATGCACGCACGCACACAGTAGTACAAAATAAAACAAAGCAAAATAAAAAGGCAGCAGGCCCTCTCATCAACTCACACATGCTGCTAATGCTCGCAAAGGTACGCTAGTTAGATGTGGACCGAGCTCGACACACCTTCAGCAGCCTCGTGGATCCTGGTAGCAACGTTCTGCCCCTCAACTGGACGGACATATTGGTCAGAAAGAGGCTTGATGACGCTGCGGTAGACCAAGGTAGCGCCACCGAAAGAAGGAACGCCAATGTACACCAAGAAAATGGTCTTGAACAAGTAGTAAAATGGGACCCAGTACAAGATGGCCTTTGACCAGAACTCAATCACATTCAAAAAGGCAAAAACAACCCAATATGTCAACAACTGAGTGTCGTCTGTGGATGTCGTCGTTTGCAAAGCAAGTATGGAATAATAGCCCGGGACAACGAACCCGGCAATGTTGGACAACAATTGGCCAACACCGCCAAAGTTCAAAAAGATCAAGACAAAGTACACGGCAACAAAGCCCAAGACGGCATACGATCTAGGCAAACCGGTTTGGGTTTCGAAATGGTGTAAAAGTGGCAAGGTGCTTGTGGCCTTCAATTGGGGTTAGTACGCGGGTCTCACAACAAGCGACTGGGATAATACATACCTTGTCAATCTGGGACAAAACTCTCTTTACCACGTCTGGTAAAGCTGACATTGGAAAGTAGTGAAGAGGAATAAGAAAAAGAAGAAGAAGAAGAAGAAGAAGAAGAAGAAGTTGTTCCTAAGCAACTATAATCCTCTTTTTTTTTTTTTTTCTTCAAGGGGGGGGGGAGGGGGGTGGAAGTGAGCGCTGGTTGTAGTTGACAGGTTTTCAAACAGGGTGGAATTTGAGATACACACGACCGGATATTTTTCACCCAGCTATATATGAGGTAGTTTTATATGAGGTGGTTTTATATGAGGTGGTATTATATTTACACATCACCAAACACAGTCGCCTACTTTTTGGCCATTGACTTGGCGCTTCCTTCAAAGCCAGCTCTCTTCTTTTTCAGCTGGGCTGACTTGTTGACAATGCCAGTAAACTTTCTCAACTTTGGCTTGTTCTTGCCCTTTTTGCCCTTGTTGTCCCTTCTAGACTTTAAGTTTTCCTCTCTTCTCTTGGCTCTGGCACTAACAGTATCCTTAACCACCTGCTTGCGCTCCTTCCATTCAATCTCACTCTTGAGTTTCTGTCTTTCCTTCCGCTTGACAGCCTTTTTCAACAACTTCTCGTCGTCCTTGACCTTCACGCCGTCGGCCTGCGCCATCACTCTCTGCCACTGGTCCTTTTCCCTTTGTTTCTGCTGTTGTTCCGGTGTCAAGCTTTCGAGCTTCTTCTTCTTCTGCTCCAACTTTAACAAGTGCGCCTTGAGGTCTTTGTTGGCTGGCCCCCTTTGCTTTCTCTTTTCAGCGGTATCGCGGAGCCCCGACAAGTCGGAGGTCACCCTTGAGCCGTCTTGGAAAACAATGTTGCCAAATAACATGTCCTCGTTTGATCCATCTTTGATTTTTGAACCATCTCTCTCGTCATCATCGTCGTCTGCGTCTGCGTCGCCATCGTCATCGTCCGAGTCGGACTCGTTATCTACTTGTTCGTGCTTTCTCTTTTTCTTCAACTCGTCCTTTCTCTTGCGTTCCTCCAAGATTTGCTCACGAGACTTGGGTGCGCCCTGAACTTTGGTGCCAACGGCTTTTCGCCTTTCCTTCATCGAAACGATTCTCGAAGCCAACTTTTCTCGCAACTGGGCCAACTTTTCCTGCTTCTTTGCTTCTTCTTCTGGCGACAACAACTTTTGCTTCACATCCTTGTGGCTGGCTTGCATCTTTTGTTTTTGAAACCTGTCTTCGACAACTTCGTTTCCATCATCATCGAATATTAGCTGCGTGTCATCACCCATGAGGTCTTCGCTATCGTCTTCCTCTTTATCTTCCTCCTCCTCCTCCTCCTCCTCCTCGTCCTCATTGAGCTGTTCTTCACCTCGAGGGGCCAATTTGGCGGGCAATTTTACAGCACTGGCACTCTTTGCCTTGTTCTCCATCACTTCCTTGGCACTAGCATTAGGGTTTGTGTACTCGTCGGCATTGTCTTTTGCGCCGGGGTCTAGCTTTTGCCTTTTATTGTGTTTTGCCTCCTGCTTGCTCTTTTTCTTTTGCTGCCACTGGTCTTGAGTGGCATCATCATAGTAGTACTTGGCTGGTATCAAGGACAACAACCCTTCAAAAGCAGACGAGTGGGTCTGTAAGCGTTCCTAATCGCCGAGTTAGTACCACGTGCACCAAGGGGCATTCCTGCGAGCAGCCAACATACCTGCAACGAGTTGCTCATGCTATTTCTGATTAAAAGGTACTAGAAGAGGTTTTTCCTTTTATTTCATTTTTTTTTTTTTCTTCGCACCTTTTTTTCTCTGCTTGTGCGATGGCCGATGTGTCGGTGCGACAGCCCCGTTGTTGTATTGATCAGGGTTGGCGGAAAGAGAAGGGGTGGAAGAGAAGGGGTGGAAGGGAAGGGAAGGCTCCACCACCATTTACACTACTCAAAAGAGACCTAGCAAAAGAGTAGCAGTTTCCCGTCCCTTCCCCATGCCAACTGGGGTTGTTGTTGTTGTTGTTGTTGTAGCAGAAGAGAGGAACCAAAAAGACGTGCAGTGTGTTCAAAAACCAAACTTGGACCCGCACACGCACTCACCCTCAATTCACTCAATTCGCTCTCAACACTCAACCTCCGTTGTGTTGTTATCGCTGCTGCGTGGTCTGTTCAGAGACAAAGCAAAAAAAAAAAAAGCCTGGGAATATAAAAACGTTCAACGCAAAGGGCAGCCACACATTCCCACAATGTCTTCGTCTTCGTCGCAGGCGGCAATTGCCCACTACTTGATTTTGTCCTTGCCGCAATCGGCCAATGCACGTGCGTGGTTGGAACAGGCATTGAACAGCGGCAAGCAGCCGCTCCATGGCTTGAAAGTGCCCGATTTCCAGAGTGGCACGTTGGACTCGTTGGTGCTGGAGTCGGAGGAGTTGGCCAAGATCGACAATCAGTTGGGGGCATCAGTGGCCAAGGTGGTTGACATATTGAACACAGTCAGCGAGTCCAAAAACTCGTCGCGAATTGTCCAGTCGAGACTGGTGTTTGACTATGTGCAAAACTTTCAGTGGAACACATCCAAGTACCGGTTGGACAAGCCCATCAGCCAGTTGGTGAAGTTGATTTCTTCCGAAGCTGTGACCTTGGACAGCGACGTGAGAGCCAGCTACCAGAGTTACCAAACGGCCAAGTCCAACTTTTTGGCTGCGGATAGGAAAAAGAACGGGGACTTGTCCATCAAGTCGTTGCACGAGATTGTCAAGCCCGAACAGTTTGTGTTGGACTCGGAGCACTTGACCACCATTTTGATTGCGGTTCCCAATAACTTGGTGTCCGACTTTAAGAGTTCGTACGAGACGTTGACGCAGTTTGTCATTCCCAGATCGGGCGAAGTTGTTGCCAAGGACCAGGAATACACCTTGTACACGGTGACTTTGTTCAAAAAGTACCAGCAGGAGTTTATCAACAATGCCCGTGAACACAAGTGGCACCCCCGTACCGACTTTACCTACAGCGAGGAGACGCTTAACAATTTGAGAAAGGAGTTTGATTTGACCAAAGCCACCGAGTCCAAAACCAAGAATGACTTGATCAGGTTGAGCAAGACGGCGTACTCGGATATATTTGCCAGCTGGTTTCACATCAAGGTCATCAGAACATACGTTGAGGCGGTGTTGAGATACGGGTTGCCACCGCAGTTTGACAACTACTTGATCAAGTTTGAGGGCTCGCACGTGAAGAATATAGGCAAAGCCAAAAAGGAGTTGGTTGCTAAATTTGGATACTTGGGCGGCGACGGCTATACCAACAGCTCCAACTTGCATGAGTACGCGTCCTTGGTTGATACTGAGTATCAGCCATTTGTTATGTACGACTTTGAGATTGTTTAGAACCATGCTTTGTAAAGCCAATATTGAACTTCCCCCTCCCCTCCCCCTTGTGTGGGGGTTACTTTTTCATTCTTGTATCTACAGAGAGGACTTGGCTGAAGGGGAGACGTACCTAAAGAGAACCTACCCAAAGAGAACTTGGATTAAAAAGATCCAAGGATGACCTAGCGGAGGATGTAATGGCAGTTGGGTCGAGTGTATATTTCTTCTCAGCTAGGTTGATGGATAGGTGGGGGCTTGAATCGCTTGCTTGAATTGCTTGCTTGCTTGCTTGCTTGCTTTTCCTGTTGCTTTTCCTTTCTTTTTTTTTGCCCCATTCACATTCTAGATGGAACGGCTTTGTAATTGAGGAAAAGGGGATTGGTCACTGAAAACCCCACCGCAGCCGTCTCTCTTATCGCCACCGCCCGCCCCCCCTCTTGCCAGAAAAGTTTCCAATTGCATCCCACATCTGCTTCAAGAACTAACCCTTGCTTATCAAACACAATAATAAGTACCAGAATAGTAAGCACTCCACACACACTAAGCACCAGAACCAGCACATTAAGCACTCGGCACGACAAACAAGGATGGGCTACCCCGAGAATTTCAAAGTTGCTGTCCGGTATCTTGCCGACAACATTTTGCTAGGCTCCGTTGCGTTTACTAGGTTTGACAAGTTTAATTTTGGTAACCGTATGGCTGTGTTCAAGTTCCAAGACAATTTGGTTGTTTGGTCACCGTTGCCGTATGGAACCCAGGCCCTTGACACATTGAGGAAGCTTTCTGGCCTGGAAGGCGACTTGAATGTCACGCACGTCATTGTTCCCGACAGAGAGCACAACTTGGCAGCAAAGACATATAAGGAAAAGTTTCCTAGTTGTAAGATTATCGGTCCTGAGAATGTCCAGAATGTGCCAATTGACTATCTGTTCAAGGAATCTGTGGGGGGTAAAGTCTGGAAAGGCGCCGAGTTGAAAACCATTATTCCCGACGATGTCATTGTTGACAACTTTGAGTTTGTGTACTTGCCCTTTCACGGGAACCTGGAGTTGGTTATTTATGAGAAGAAGAGCAAGATTGTCTTTGAAGCAGATTTGTTGTTCAACTTGGGTGTGCCCGGCTCCACCAGCGGCAAAGTTCCCTTGGAGCAGTTTTCACCAGAGACTGGTTATCCCAAGGGCTTTAACCCCCACTCTGGGTGGTCGTTTTTGACGAGATACATGCAGCCTTATTCTTCGGTGGGCCGTTTTTTGTTTAGAAAGATTGTCGACGTGCCAAAGAGCAAGCCCGGGTTGGAAGCCATCTACTCGTGGGACTTTAACACTATTGTCATGTCTCACGGCAATGTCATCACCCAGGATGCCAAGGAGGCATTCAAGCACGTGTTCTTATAAGTTTCATAGTATACGATGTCTAATATTTGCTCTATAAATTGATGATGTTGTGACTGCTAGACTGCAGTTGCAGTTGCAGTTGCAGCCGACGCTTGGGTTTGCAACCACACATACTCAGGTGAACAGATACTGAGCTCCCCCCCCCCTGTGCTGGCCAAGCTGAGGTGGTCTGTGATTGGATTGCATCATTGGCGTGACCACCTGGTAGCAGGCCCACAGGGAGTGGGGAGAGGATCCCCACCCCCCCTCACTCTTCACAATGTGCACTCCCCTCAGTTGGCTTTAGCCCGTTTCTTTTTCTCCTTCTTTCTTGTTTCTTCTTTCTCCCCCCACAACAACAACAACAACAATAATTCCCAGTCTTCTCCTCAGTTGGGTTTCTCATTAGTAATGAGTGACCGGCCCATTTGAAGATGGGGTTATCTCGTAGACTATAAAAGGGAGAGGGAAAGGTTGCCACCCCTTTCACAAGGAGGCAACAGTAATTGATTTGTTGTTTCTGTTTTTTGGTTTGTCAATACACCAGCAACCACTTTAACTAACCCCGTATCCACACACCTAGACCATGCCCGACTTGTTTGATAACTTCTTTGGCAGGCTCAACGCCAAAATCACTGGCCACACCACCCATCACTATGACGGAGCCACCCAGGTCAACACTGGCAAGTTTTACAGCTACACCGCCAATTCAACCAACAATAGTTACTGGTTGCCCCGCAAGAATCTGTTGCAAACACCAGTAGTGGGCAATCTCAACGAAGCCGACGGCGCAGACACAATCAAAGTTGACCGCTCCATGAGCATTGGTTCTATTGACTCTGACGACAATCCCCGCTCGAGATTCAACAGTGTGTCTGAATGATTAATGTTGCCACTAGTTGACTGCAGTAAAATCTTTACTGCCAGATATATATATGTGTGTATACACAAAGGATGAAACGAAGGAGATGGTATATATTTCAGTAGCCACAGCAATAACAAAAGAGCCATGACATGCAACTCCTACTCCTCTTTCTGTCAAATGAGCTTGTATCCGAGTGCAAATCCTCTTCGTCTCTAACCGGCGTTAGACCTTGGTTGTACTGCAGCAGCAACTGCCGCTGCTGCTGATCTTGCAGCTGCTTGAACTTTTGGTTTCTGGGGTCTTGCTGTATCGACTGGTAGCCATACTTCTTTAACCTGGGTGATGAATTCGAGTCATTTTTTAACAACGGCTGCTGTAGCTGCTGTTGCTGTAGCAGCTGCTGTTGTATTTGTTGTTGTATTTGTTGTTGTATTTGTTGTTGTTGTTGTTGCTGCTGCTGCTGTTGCTGCATCGATAGGTGCTGCCGCGGGGATGGTGGTAGGTTCAGATAGTTCAGCTTTTTCGGTGGATGTGGGTTGCCATATCCATGCAAGTTGGCTTTTTTATTCAAAGCAGCGTCCCACCCCTTGCCATTGTTCAAGTCCATCCAATCAAAGTGGCCATCCTCTTCCACTCCCGCCGATATCGTCGCCTTGTCCATAAGACTCACGAGATACCTATAGTCTGGAGTTTCGTCAAATTTCAAGTTACGCACATAGGTCAAATATTGCGCAAATTGTATGGGGAGCCCGTAGCACAACTCATTGACCGACGTCGTTTGCTTCTTCATGCCAATCTTTTCGTACTTTTGCTTATTCGTTGGCGCCTTGAGGCCCTGCCAGGGTAGAGAGCCCCGCAAAAAGTACACAAACACATGCCCCAAGCTCTCCAAGTCATCTCTTCGCGACTGCTCGCGTCCCAAATGGGTATTGATAGACATGTACCTGGCAGTACCGCTCAACGCCTTCTTCTCTCGATACGGGATATGGGCTTTGGTCTTTGGATCTCGATACTGCTTGGCCATGCCAAAGTCAACAATGTATATCTGGTTGGCGTCGGGCGTGCCCGGCTTTCCTATCAAAAAGTTGTCCGGCTTGATGTCGCGGTAGATCAAGTTGTGCTCGTGTATGGACTCCACTCGCTGTATCATTTGCTTTGCCACGTATATCACCGTCTTTAGCGAAAACTTGCGGTGGCACCAGTCAAACAAGTCCTCCAACGACGGACCCAATAGGTCAATGATAAGTATGGAGTGCACCCCCTCTTGGCCAAAAAAGTACGCCTGGGGTATGCCCCGTGTGCCATTCAATATGCGATACGACCTGTATTCATCTCTCAACTGAGGTGCCTCGCATTTCCTCGGCTCAAACTTGATAGCAACTTGCTGGTTGTTGAGAATGTTGATACCTTCGAATATGATGCCAAACGACCCCTCGCCTATTTTCTTGCCCACTTTATAGTGCACGCCCACTATACTTGAAGATTGTGACATCCTTTATAGAATACACCAATGACGTATGGACTCTATATGGTTTGGATGGCTGGTGAAATGAGTCTTTCAATGTTGTTTCTTGAGCTCTTTTTTTTTTTTTTTTTTTTTTTTTTTTTTTTTTTTTTTTTTTTCGTCACTTTCTATATTTTTTCACCTACACGCACACACACACACACACACACTCTCTCTCTCACTTGCGCTCTCACACTGTTTGGTTGCTATCTGTGAAGCGACGCCTGTTGGAACATGTCTATTCTTTTCTTTGGCCACTGGTTGACGCTCAAACAACAGCACAAGTCCTGTCTGATTAGATTCAACTACTGTAACGGGGATATTTCTTGCCCTCCCGCTGCTTCCTTCTTCTTTGCCTCCCTATCTTGTGGTCGTGTGTCGATTCACATTCACAACTAGTGCAGCCGCTTTTCCTTGTGACTTTTACCCAAGGCACGACTTGACATATGTCTACCAAAAGCCCCAGGTGAGGCCCGAAAAGTAAGTATTGGGAAGCTGGTTTGGTCAACAAGTTCAACAAGATGGCAGATCCGAGCTTCACGCCCAACCAGCCAGTGTATGCATACCACGGGCCGCTCATCTACGAAGCCAGAATACTCAAGGTTAGAAAAGCCTTGGCCAACCACATCACCAACCAAGAAGGGTCTTCGGAGACCTATGAGCAGAACCCAAAGTTTGACGCTACGAAATGGCAAAACCAGACAGTGTATTTCTTGCACTACCAAGGGTGGAACAGCAAGTGGGACGAGTGGGTGAGCGCGGATAGGATTATGGCGTACACCGAGGAGAACAAGTTCAAGAAGCAGGAGTTGGACCAATTGACGAGGAAAAAGAAGAAGACCACGGCGACGGGAGGCAGCAGCAGCAGCAGCAGCAGCAGCAGCAACAACAACAAGCACAATGCCAAAGTGGCTGATGGCGATGCAGCACAGAAGGTGGCAAGAAAAGCAAAGGGCAAAAGGCTCACGGCAACAATCAACTTGACCCTTCCACCAGAGCTAAAGTATGTCGTGGTGAATGACTGGGAATACATCACCAAGGATCGCAAGCTAGTCTCCCTCCCGTCGCCCCACCCCGTTCAAAACATATTGCAGGACTATAAAACGCATCGCACAAAGTCACTCTCGCCCGGCCAATTGGGCATCTTGATTGAGATCTTGAGTGGCTTGGAGCTCTACTTCAACAAGTCGTTGAGCTTGATCTTGCTATACAAGTATGAAAACTTGCAATACTTGAACTTTTTGAAACAGGACGTGGTCAGCAAGGACGTTCTGCAGAGTACAGTGTACGGGGTTGAGCATCTTTTGCGGTTATTGGTGTCGTTCCCGGGCTTGATTGCGGAAACCACCATGGACACCATCAGCACCAGTGTCCTTCTATCGGAATTGGAGGAGTTGCTCAAGTTTTTGGGCGATAGATTGCCCACATACCAAAATGAGTACTTCCATACCAGTCCGCAATATGACAGTTTAGCCAGGGCATAGGCTATGCTGGAATAGCTGGAATGCTACAGATACCTCGTTGGCAATATATACACAAAGTGTGCAAGAGAGTGGGAGAACAAGAGTCGCCAGAAGAATACCACTATATATAGCGACAGATTGCTCCTTCTCGATCTAGAATACACGAGTCTACTCTTCCTTGCATGTCTGTTGTACTCAGCAGCCCAGAACGCAGGTACAGGCAGCATTACTGCTATGTGCCACCAAGCATACCAGCACCCCTCTGGAATATGTAATCTCGTATTGAACGAGTTGTATTTCAGTTAACAGCAGTGGCGGCGCTTTGGCAATGCATTGTGATATACAGTGTGGATAACGTAGCTTATCACCTAGAGTTGATGTATATTTTTCTTCTTCTTCTCCTTCTCCCCCTCCCCCTCCTCCTCCTCCACCAACCCACTCTTTTCTATCCTGAATTTATACTTGCGAAACCTATTGGCTTCAAAGCAATTGTTTGATGCAATCACCTTGGCAAACCTTTCGACTTGCCAGCCCTTGATCAACGAGGCTATGTTCCGTTCCTGCCTCTGCTGGTTTGCCTCCTGCGACCTCTTTCCATCCATGTTTACCTCGTCGCTGATTGTTGCCGTATCTTGCGAGGGGAGAGAGTCTTCCTCCTGCAACTCTTTTTCTGTCTTCATTATTGGCCGGTAACTCTTTAGCAACAAGATTCTCGTTTTCACCCTCGACGACCAAAGAAACCCCAATGTGGGAACCACTTTCTTCGTTGCCTTGTTCTGCAACCCATGCGCCCTGACTATCAAGTCCTTCTGCGCCTCGGTGTTGGTTGTTGTAGATTGCAGTCCGGCTGCTGCACCACCACTCCGACGTTTATTAGGCTCATCAAACAGGGACATCAACTGCGAGTTCAACGTCTCCCACTCGCCACTGCTCAAATCAACACCTGACGGCACATGCAGCCAGATGGTGGCCCTATCCCAACCAGCAGCAAGCGCCACCTGAAAGTCCATATGGAACGGGTCTGTCAACTCCTCCTCGCTCTTGTCAACCAAGTGTCGCCTCGACTCAGCCGCAAAATCGCTAACCTGGTTAACGACAACAATCGCAATACGGTACTTCACGGCCAACCGGTTCAAGTGCTGGAGTAGCTGGCTGACGTAGTAGTGCCGGGCAAAACGCAGCGCATACTTGGACGACCTGCCGATTTTCCTCAACTGGGACGCGTGCGTCGCTTTGACGGCGAGGTATGCGGCGTCGCTCTCCAACTGTGCAACCTGCGACCCCACCGTCTTCTTAAACACCCGGGCGTTCGATGTTGCACCCTCCCTCCGCAAGTGGTGTCCGATAGAGTCAACCACCAACAACCTGTTTCTCCCCCCGTCCCGTTCCAACTTCACCGGTAGTTGGGTGTAGATGATATGGTCTTGGCTTTCCAAGTCAGGACAGTATATGTATGAGATGTCCTCCACCGGCTGCCCCGTGCCACCAAAAATGTCCGACAATCTCTTTGTTTCCAAAAACGACTCTGTGGAAACGTGTATGCTGCTGCTCCCGGGAAAAGTTGCTTTGGCTTGTGCCAACAACTGGTGGAGGAACTGGGACTTTCCACAGCCACTGGCTCCAAACACCTCGGTCACTTCGCCTAGAGGTACACCGCCGCCTAGTTCGTTGTCAATTCCTGGGAGCCCCGTGCGAATGTACTGGGACCCAAGCAGCGATATGTCTGATGGTGGTGTTTCTAGATCGCGGCCCAACGCGTCCAAAAAGTCACCAACCTCGTGTGTGGGGCGGCCGACAGTGTCTGCCACATGATTATAGCTCGTTGGCTCGTGGCACTGGAGTATGTCTCCAACACACTGTCCAAACAATTCAAACCGTTCCGCCAAAAACGGGAACCTTGTAGAAGCAGTGCTTGCGCTGTGGCCAACTTGCTTGAACTCGTCCATAAGTCGGAGATAGAGAAACGAAACGAAACGAAAAAAAAAACAAAACTAAATAAATAAATAAATAAAACAATCTCACTACAAAACAACAAAGGGCACACGATTAGTTGGCAGATACCAGATACCAGAAGCAAGAAGCAAGAACAAAAAATACTAGCATATTTAAATAGAAACAAACACTTAAAATCTAGGTCAAACGGTCGCCGGCTTTGGAGATCATGAAATCCTTGGACTTCAAGTAGCGGACCAAGAAGTTTGGCAAGTTGTATCCAAACACCAAGCCCACACCTCCACCTTTGCCAATTGGAACAATCAAGGTAATGCTGCTTGGTGGCTGGTACGCTTTCAACTTGGCAGACTCGTCGCCAAAGACCTCGTACGACAAGGTCTTGGTGAACACGCCGGTTTGGTTGTAGGCAATGTCAACCACCGACTTGGAACTGAGCGACAAGATGTCTCCCACGGCGATGACATTGTGGTGCTCCTTCAAACGGAAATACTCATCGGTGACAACGTACCCCGAGGCATCGAGAACGTTGGCTGGAAGGTACTCGGTGTTTGGAATCGACTGGTGGGCTTTAATGACCAAGTCATACTTCTTGGTCGACCCATTGGCTTCAACCACCGTCTGGTTATCGTCCTCAACAGTGACCTTGTCGGTAGCCACCTTGACTCCGAGCGACTTCAACTGCTGGGCCGCCTTGGACCTTTGCGCCGCCAAAAGCGAGGGCAATGGCAAGGAAGATCCCGAGTACAACACAATCTCGCGCTTGGATTTGCCGTAGTTGTAGCCCAACTCCCCGGCAATCTCCACCGCGGTGGTGCCGCCGCCAACAATGGCAACCGAGTTGGCACTTTTGATTTGCTTGGCCAAGCTTTTGATGGCCTCGAGTGCGTGGGTCTGGTCTTGTATGTTGTCGAGCTTGAACCCGGGGGTGATGTATCGGGACCCGGACGCAAGGATCAAGTTATCGTAGCTAAAAGCTTTCCCAGCCTCCGTCTTGACCTGCTGCTTTTCCAAGTCGACGTTGCTGACAGTGCCCTTGACAAACGTCACGGTGTGTGGCGAGCCGCGAGACAATGCGCTGATGGTGTCCTTGATTGGAAACACCACCTTGGCAGCCGCGTCCTCGTCGATCAAGAGCCTTGGCGCCGCAATGTTGTAGTACGTGGAGTCGTTTGGCGAGATGAGGACAATGTTGAGTTTCAAGCTGGTCTGCTTGCTGGTGTCTGTAGCCAAAAGTGTTTTCAAGGCGAGGATGCCCCCAAAAGAGGCACCTATAATAACGACAGTTTTGGTGGCTGATGTCATTGGGTTATGAGAAAACTCGGTTGCTGTTGTTATTGTTGTTTTCTGGTATTTCCTTTTTCCTGGGGAGGGAAGGTTTGGTATGTTTTGTTTTGTTTGTTTTTTTTTGTTTTTCTTTTCTTCTTGGCAGGGGGGTGGATATTGACGCCACCAATTTCCAAACGCTTATTTATCGACTTTGACTGCAAAATGGAATGGGAAAATATGGCCAATGACTAACGGTTTAGTAATGGCCTTGTGGCCACTTGTGCCCGAACTTGGGACCAGCGTTTTGCAGGCTGATGACAAACTAAACACCGAGACAAGGCCCGAGGCGATGGCGCTAAGGGGTTCGCCCGAGCTGGCCAACTGGCACGAGAGATGAGTCTGTGTAGCGCCCCAATGACTAACGGTTTAGTAAAAGGTTTATAAAAAATAAATTTGTGTACAACGTGAAATTGGCAATAAAGACTGAAGCACCACACCATTTTTTTTTTTTTGGCTTTGGCTTTGCTTTGCTTTGCTTTGCTTTCTTTGCATCGTCGCCCTTATATTTATATGGCACGCCGCCGCCGCACGATGTAGCTGATTCTACCCGCCCCGCGTATCTATGAAATGTGAATGGCACGTTTTATAGAACGAAACGAAACTCAACGAGATGCAGTACTTGTTGACACTAGGAGATATCACATTTCTACACAAACATACACACAAATGGATTGTTTAGTGAGCGCCTGAGATAAAGAACCACTTGTCAATGGACTTGTCGATTGGAGCGGCGGCGGCAGGAGCAGCGGCAGGGATCTCTTGCGCAGCAACTTCGGAGTAGGTGGGGGTGCCTTCCAAAGTCGTGTTGGTCAAATCGATGCCCTTTGAGTCAGCTGCTTCGCCCTTGATCAACTTTTCCCACGCCTCGGCGCACTCGCCAATCACCTCCTCGGCGTACTTCTTGTTCTTGCATTCGCCCGAGAATGCAAATTGGTTTTCTGGCTTGCCGTCGGGGATTTTGTAGATTCTAAACCATTCATTGGTGGCTCTCAACAAGCCGGGCAAGTGGGTCTCGACATCCTCAATGTCGTTCAACTTGGGCGCCAATGGGTCGTTGACGTCAATGACAATGACCTTCCAGTCGGTTTCGCCTTCGTCCAAAAGAGCCATGACACCCAAAATCTTCACCTGCTTGACCTCACCAACAGCAGCCACCTTCTCGCCAATTTCACAAACGTCCAATGGGTCGTTGTCGCCCTTGGCCTTGGTTTCCGGGTGGGTGTGGTTGGGGTCTTCCCAGGTTTGGGGGAAGGCGCCGTAGTTGTGGATGTAGCCGTGGTGGGGGAAACAGTTGCGGACAAACCTCAACTTGCCCTTCTTGGTATCCTGGACAATTGGGTTCAACTTGTGCTCCTTGGAGATCTCCAACTTGGCGTTGGTCCATCTAGGAACCTCGACAACCATGTTCAAGACGGTCTTTTCCTCATTGGCGTACAATGGAATGTCGTGGAAGGGGGAAACAGGCTTACCGTCCTTTTCGATGTAGACCTTGTATTCCAAAGTGTTGGCAGCGCCAACTTGGCGAGTAGCGTATGCAGACATTGTGCAGCGATTGGGGTGGGAAAGGAAGGAGAGTTTCAACAAGTGTGGGATTTTTTTTTTTTGTTGTTGAAGAATTTCCACCCAACGATTGGGCGCGTGGGAGAAAGATTGTTGGGAGAGAAAGAGAGAGAAAAAGTGTGTGTGTATGCAGTACATGACGACGGGCAGGGACAATACGGTGGGTGAGTTAAGCCTGCCCACTCATGCTTATCCAAGGGTCCATTCACAGGTAGAGCGGGCCAGTTGGAGGTGTACATGTGTATATATATATACAAAAACTGGGGGATAGTTTCCACCCTTTTGCACTGCCCTGGAAGCCAACACCAATTCTATTGATCAACACCAACTCCTTGATTCAAAGCCAAGGGCGTCCTCGCCCCAGCGCGTGTAGACATTTCTTGCACCAGTGCCAAGTGTAATTCTAATTTTGACATGCTTGGCAACTCTATTGGTTCACATTATGTGTGGATGACAACAATAGACACGGGGGGAGGGTGGCCGTGCTCCTCCACGCTAAACTGTTTCGCACTTTTTATTACAGCAGCGCAACAACAGCAACGATAGCAACAACAGCAACGATAGCAACAACAGCAACAATAGCAACAGCAACCAGCCAGCCAGCCAGCTGCCTTGTTTCGACCCCGCCCTCCCCTGTTTACCCTTCACCATTCACCCGTCGCCCGTCGCCCAATTACTGCTCCCTTATAAAAGCGGACCTGTCTCCCTTTTTTTTTCCCCAACACAAACCATCATTCGCCATGAAATTAGCTACAAGCGTAGACTTGACGTTTAGCAACGGCAAAAGCATCCCAGCTTTGGGTCTTGGGACTGTTCCTCCAGAAGACCCTAGTGAGTTGAAGAGCCAGGTGATCACAGCAGTGAAAGCAGGCTACCGTCACATCGACACCGCGTGGTACTACGGAACTGAAAAGTACATTGGAGAGGCATTGGCCGAGTTGTTCGCTGAGGGGGTTGTCGAGCGTAAAGACCTATTCATCACCACCAAGGTATGGCCATCGTTCTACCACAGCCCGGAAAAGTCGTTGGACAAGTCGTTGCTGGACTTGGGCGTGGACTATGTGGACTTGCTCTTGCAACACTGGCCGGTTTGCCTCAGGGGTGGACCCGACGGACAGCCTTCGGCGCCCAAAGACGACAATGGTAACTTGGTCTATGACGACGATCCTGTCACAGGTACCAAGTTTATCGACGTCTACAACAGCTTGGAGGATATCTTGGACAACACCAACAAGGTGAGGTCGATTGGCGTCTCCAACTATTCGGTCCCCAAGCTCCGCCAATTGTTGCCACGAGTCAAAAAGCACCCCCCGGTTCTCAACCAGGTTGAGTACCACCCCCAGCTCCCCCAGCAGGACTTGATTGACTTTTGCCACAAGAACGGCATTGTCGTGTCGGCATACTCACCCGTCGGCGGGCCGGGTGCGCCTGTGTTGAAGCTCCCCTTGGTCCAGAAGTTGGCCACAAAGTACGACGTCACCGTCAACGAAATTTTGAACGCGTACCACATCTTGAACGGACGTGCCACTCTTCCAAGATCGTCCAATCTCGAGAGAATCAAGACGATTGTCAGGTTGCCTCCGTTGACTAAGGAGGAGTTAAACGAGCTCTACCAAGTCGGAGTGAAGGAACCAAAGAGATACTGCTGTGACCCCTGGGGCTACGGATTGGGCTTCCGCTGGTGGGACGGCGATACTCTCAGCAAGGAGTTTGACTAATGTTTGGCTAGAGTTGCTAGGAATGGAAACGGGGTTGTGGGTGTGTGTTTTTGCTGTAGCGTGTATACGTGTTTGTTAGCTCTATATTTCTATTGACACCGCCTGTTTCTTTGCAGCCTGCTCGTCTTCAAGCTCCATCTTTCGCTTGGTTGCCTTGCTCTCCCCTGCAGAGTGCCCGGCCACCTTCAACGTTGTGGCGTTTTGCTTTACCCCGTCAACGGTCCTGAAAAAGGGCTGACTCCGCCAGTACGGAACCTTGCGATAGGAACCACCCCAGTCCTCCACTGGTCCTAGGGAAACAACGTCCGTCTCTGCAATGTCTGCCCTCTGGTAGATCTCCCCAACGAGCGCCTCGACGGTCTTGACAATCTCCTCCCACTTCTCCAACGGGTCATGCACACTTGACTGTCCAATGACGGGCCGCAACTCCTGGTGCACACCCAAAAAGGAATGAAGCAACTTGAAAAAATGCGCCTTCATTGCGGTACGGGATGCCGATGTCGGATGCTCCTTGACAATCTCAAAGTACTCTCGCAAGATCTTGTCAGCCCGCGGGAATTTCTTGTCTATATCGTCATCCTCCGTCCAAAATACCCCGGGGTTGTAGAGGTTGCCCTCCGCTGACATCACCGCGTCGCATCCCGTCTCGAGCTCGCATCGTTTCAAGTCCTCGGGGTACAAGATGTTGCCGTTTGCAAAGAATACCTGGTCGCGCGGAAGATTGTCCCGGAGATACTTGAGCACCTTCCAGTTTGCCAACCCCGTCAACTGGCCCTTCATGTCCCTAGTTCTCCCGTGCACCGTTAGGAACTGGGCCCCCGCGTCCAACACCATCTTGGCGTACTCCAACGACTTTTCCCAGTCATCGTATATCCTGATTTTTGCAGTCACTGGCACAGACAAGTTGTCATGCAACGTCCTAATAAGCTTGTGTATTAGCTCCCAGTCGTCCATAAGAAACGCGCCGTACTTTCCCTTCCGGGCAATGCCCTGGGGGCATCCCAAGTTCAAATCCACGGCGTCACACCTATCTTCAACCAACTGGGCTGCTTTCAACAACGTCTGTGGGTCGTTGGCACAAAACTGAACCACAAGCGGTCTATCGAACTTGGGACTGCCATCTTCATTGCTCCACATCTTGTCCCGGTACTTTTCGTCGGTGACAAACAACCTCGCATGAAACATTGGAGTATAGCATAGGTCTGCGCCGTATCGTCTGGATAAAACTCTCCATGCCAACTCGGACTGATCAACCATAGGCGCTACTATCTTCTTGGGCCGGCCGATGGCATCGTATAGATTTCTTCCTGTCATTTTCTCTGCAACTGGTTGTTGCTGCTGCTGCTGCTGCTGAGTGATAGTCATTGGTAAACTGAATATACGGCTTTTTGAGCTTGCCACCAAAGTCGAAAGCGATGGGCAAACAAGTCTCCTGATATTGCGGGTGGCTTGGTGACTACAACCCTGTCTGAAGTGATGGCTCATTCGACTCATCAAGTTTCTTGCTTTTTCCCTTCTCTTCTCGCCCTAAAGGCACATTTCTTTTTCAGGATGTGCATTATATGCAGGATGGTAAGGACCTCGCATGTAGTACTTGGTGTATGGATGCAATTCTGTTTTGTGTGAATGGTAGCGGCGCCAAATGTAAGGATCTAATATAATAATATCATAAATAAATATTTGTTTTACTATTTTCTTTATACTTTTATATTTTTTAGAATTAAAAATTCATATAATTGGACAATATACATACTGATGTTCTGAGCACGTACAGAGCACATTTCTGACATTTGTACACGACCTTTACGCAAGGGAGAGAGAGAGCGTATATCCCTGCATGTAGCTGGGGGAGAGGGGGGGGTCGGCAGTTATGCACAATGAAAGTTACAAATAAATAGATGGATAAATGATGCCTATATCTACTCAGCTATGCTTGTTGTGGGAATGAATAGCGTCCGCGTTAGTGCACGCCATTGTCAATGCTCTTTGTCACCTCCCTCTGTGCCAACTCCAAGTTCTTCATTTGCGTTTTCATGTCATCGATCGCCAAGTTCTCGTTGGCCTTCTCCGTCATCAAGTAGCCAAACAAATCCGTGAATGCTGGCTCGATTCTGTAATCAAAAACAAACAATCCGCTATTGTAATCAAAGTCATGCAACTTATTGCCATTTCCAATGTACTCCGGGTTCTTCGCCTCGGCCGTGGTCGTGGTTGTGGTCGTGGTCGTGGACACGGCCGGTTCGTACTTGGCTCTAAAGCTTTGGATCCTCACTTTTTGGCTGTGGTTTTCGTGCTCGATTATCCGTTTAAAGTTCTGAGAATGGTCGTCTACTTGCTTGTAAAAGTCACCAATGATGGGGTAGTTGTATAAGTTAATGATGGTGTTGATGCTAAAGTCGGTGATCATCACTTCTTTGAAATCAATCTTGGTTGGCTTGACATGGATGACATCCCCAGAGCCCGCCTGCTTCAAATCATGCTCGGGCACGATTGCTTCCAAGTATGTGCCATTGGTGGCCAAAAGCGACTTTTTGGTTTGCAAATAGTTTGCAATAATCTTTTGCCTATTGTTGAAAAAGTTGATGATCCTTAGCAACTTGGTGGAAAGATTGCACAAGTACTGGTACTGGCCCGTGCTGGCCACCTCAGACACCTGGAACTGATAGAGGTTGTTGTCAAAGTTGACGTGGGCGTAGATGATGTTCAACGTGTCCACGAGCAACACACTTCGAACCACAGGAAAAATGTGGGCTAGCGCCTTGGCAATGGCGGTGTAGAACAAGTAAAATGTCCTCTTTAGCGGTGTCATTCTCTTCCCGGTGGATATCGCGTGGCTCGGTATAGCATTCAACCATTTGATGACCAAGTCAAACAAAAGCGTGGGCGAGATAAAGATCAAGCTGTCTGTCTTGTCCTGGACATGGAGGCGCGACTTGTAAAACCGGTTCAAGTAGGTCATCTTGGGCCGCATCTCTTCAATCAACTCCTTCAAAAACTTTTCGAGCTCAACAAATGCTTTCAATATGTACCCATTTTTCGCCGTGGTGAGCTCTTGGTTGTAGTTAATAAACTTTTTGAACTGGACAAAGTCGTGGTAGAGGTCCTCAATCACGTCAAACTTGTAGTCGGGGACAAGGGTGGCCAAGGCATTGTTGCTCAAAATGTGAATCAAAAGCGACACCTGGCTGCTCAAGTGCGAGACCGAGTCGCTTTCATTCAACGCGCTGATAAGCAACGCAGCGGAGCCGCTGTAGATTGTGCTGGCAGTGCGAATGTTTGCGTGGTTGTGCAAAAACAACGACCACCCAGAGTTCCACGATATAACAGTTGGATTCTCAATGGGCAACGCGACAATGGACTCACGCAAATCCCGAATCAACGCCCCGTAGTAGCTGTACGACTTTTTCACCAACTGCTGCTGGATCTCTTCGGTGAAGCAGGTGTCGTTGCTGCCCGAGTGGAGCGACTTGTTGCACACCTTCAACACCACATTCAACGAGCGGTCCATAAAGAAGGAAAAGTACAAGTTCATCAGCACCGCCTTGCTGAAAATGGTTGTCCAAACAACAGCGTCGTCCTTTCGGTCCCACACGGGCTTCTCAATCTCCGAAATCAACTTCGACATGCACTGGTCCACAAACGGCTTTTGGAGCTTCTGGGGGTGTTCCAACGCCTCCATGGACACCTTGGTCGAAATGGCATTGGGAAGCGGTTTTCCGATTTTCGGTGTCACTGGCGGGGGGTACGGCAAGACAATGTCGTAGGTGTACGCGTCGAGATCCATGTGCAAGTCGATGCCAAAGTGCTCGTTAAAGAGGTTGAGGGAGTTTTCAAAGCTGTCGGGAGATATGGCATCGCCGTTGCTGTCAAAGTCGGTGTCGTCAACCAACTGGATATCGTCGGGCAAAGATTGCGACCATGCTTGGTGCGGCTGTGGTTGTTGATGTAGGCGCTGACGCTGACGATGGCGTTGTTGTTGATGTTGTTGTTGTTGTTGTTGCTGCTGGTGGTTGTAGTGCTGCTGCTGCTGCTGCTGCTGCTGCTGTGGACTCCTGGAGCCTGAAGGGGGTTCGGTCAAAATCGTCGGTAGGCGCGACTCGTTTCGCGAGTTGGTCAACCTTTGGATGCTGTCTGTGTGAAGAGCAATTCTCAAGTCATCCTTGGTCATGGGTACCTCAGCAAAATAGTCAATATTGTCGTGGGGCACGTTGTTGAATATGTTTTCGGGAGACTCTTCTTGGCTTTCGTTGGGTATTGGTGCGGGGTAAAAGTTTGAGAGCAACTGGTTGTTGCTGTTGGGGGTGTCGGATAAGGGGGACGTGCCGTTGGTGGGGGTGGCAAGAGCAGCCATGGGTGGTGTGATCAAGACCGGGGTGTCATTGAATAGTTTCGGGGACGGTAGGCCAAAGTACGAAAGGGTGTTGTTGCTCGCCACCTTGAGCGACAGGTCGGAAACGTGTCCGGAAGTCCCGTTGCCCAAGGACACTGGTGGCTGCTCGCTTGTTGGTGCGGGCGGTGGTGCGCTCAACGACTTGGTCTCGTTCTCATTCTCATTCGAGTCAAACAGTTCCCGGGCCTTCTTTTCATTCTTTCTGCTAATGGCTTCCAACTTTTCCTTGGGAAAGTCGAGGTAGCCACAACGGTAGTTTTTCTTGACACAATTATGGCAAGACGGGAGCTCTTCGGTGCATTTTATTCTCTTGCTTTTGCAATTGGGGCAACCTGTGTGACCAAAAGCGTTAGTAGGGGTTACTTGTATGTTGAATGAAGCAGCGTGCTTCCTCTGTTTTATTATTATTTTTTTTTTCCCCTGCCTTTGTCACCCTTCTTGGCGACTTTGGGGGAGGGAAGAAGAGAAAGGTATCTTCTTGGCATATCAACAAAGGAGGGTGTGTACCAAACCAAGGTGTAACATACCATCGCGGGAGTTTTTGTGCGTTCTTCGACTCTTTCTCTCCTTGCTTCTAGACTGCTGTTGCTGGCGATACGACATGGCTATGTATACTAGTGCAGCAGTGGCAGCGGAAAGGAGTGTTGTGTTGGTGTGTGTTGGTGTGTGTTGGTGTGTGTTGGTGTGTGTCGTGATGTGGTGTATATACTCTGTTGAAGGGGGGGGTTGAAAATGGCAGCAGCGGAATGATATATAGTGAAAAAAAAGTCAGAGGGAAGAAAGGACAAAGGGGGACAAAGGGGAAAGAAGGAAAAAAAAAAAAAAAAAAAAAAAAAAAAAAAAAAAGAGAGAGAGAGAGCCAGAAACACAAAACAAAGGGCCAGCTTTAAATATGAAATCTCTCTAACCACAAGTATCCCTTGTGGGAGGGTAAGGAAAGGCAAGGGA
Organism: Zhuliangozyma blackwelliae; assembly: GCA_030579015.1. Classification (NCBI taxonomy): domain Eukaryota; kingdom Fungi; phylum Ascomycota; class Pichiomycetes; order Serinales; family Debaryomycetaceae; genus Zhuliangozyma; species Zhuliangozyma blackwelliae. Next base: position 454 of record JAKTZW010000422.1, on the reverse strand, counting down.
GGCAGGAAAGGCAAGGGAGGCAGGAAAGGCAAGGGAGGCAGGAAAGGCAAGGGAGGCAGGAAAGGCAAGAGAGAAACATGTGGAGAACAAACGTCTGGGGTTTACACAGAAATTACTAGATTTTGAATGATGTTTGGGGTTATTTTTAATCCAGGCTATGGCCGGTATCACCCACATCAACAACACACGCACAGAGAGAGAGAGAGAAGGGAGAGGGAGCGCAGGAAAGGGCGGGGGAGGGGGGGAGCGGACAGGACAGGACAGGACAGGACAGGACAAGACAAGGTTTTTTTTTGGTCTAAACCATTGGCAAACCACCAAACCAAACAAAACAAAAAAAAAAAAAAAGAGAAACTTATTTTTCAAAGAAAATTCCCGAAAAGCAACAGAAGGGGAACGCCGTGGACAAAAGACTTTGGGTGGGTTGTGACTCTGCATGTGTGCGTGCCTGTGT
>JAKTZW010000421.1:0-22317 GCA_030579015.1 Zhuliangozyma blackwelliae | reverse complement strand
CCTCTCTTTTTATTTATTTTCCAACACTGTATGCCAAACACCCCTTCCACCCCTTATGCCTTAATCCCTTTCCCCTTACACTTTATGCGATGACGGATTCTATTATTAGAATCTTCATTACGTTGGTGCGTGTGCGTGTGTGTTTTTGTGTCCCAATTGGGGCAGAATGTAAACAAAGTTGCACCCAACGCTACCAGACAATAACACGCTACCAGATGAGCATACCCTACCAAGTAGTACCCTACCAAGTAGTACCCTACCAAGTAGTACGCTACCCCAAACACACCACACACTCTCGTTCGCGCAGCAAGCTATCGAGACACAGCAAGTGGTAGCCGTGTCCGCACCTAAAAAAGATCAACCCGAGATGGGAATAGTCTCCGCCCCCATGGTTTACCACCCACAACTTCCTCTTCTCCCTGTCTTCCCACGCCAGCATATGCTCGCTCAAATCAATCTTGTCCCACATATACTTGCCGCACGACGCACAGAGTTTGGTCCGGATATCCCACCCTTGCAACACGTATTCCCGGTACAGCTGCATGCTCTTGTGGATGGCCAGATTGAGCATGTTTATGGGGATCGTCAACAACTCGCTCTCGTACGAGTACGAGATAAACACCTCCTGCAAGATCCCCCGTATATTTGCCAACGTCGCGAGCTTGCCATCGCCCTCCCCCGAGTACTGCTCGAGAAACGCGTGGAGGATAGCCAGGAGCGACTGCTGCTTGTTGACCTTGGACCCGCTCATTCCCCTAAAACAGTCGTGGATGCACGTGTTTATGAAATCGCGCGCCGGGCCAGGATGGTTCGAGTTGGCCATCGCCACTAGCCGGCGTATGAGTTCGAGCCACATGTGTTCATTAAGGGTCATATCGTCGTCGTCGTTGTTGTCGTCGTCGTTGTGGTGGTGGTTGCCATTGCTGCTGCCCACCGTTTCAGTATATGTTTCGGGCCGCTCGCAAATCGACATGCAGTATGCAAGCAAGCGCTGAAACTTTGTGCGGGCCTGTCCCAGCTTGTCCAACTGCGGCGCCATGTTTGTCATATAGTCGAGCACTAGCGCCTGTGCCTCGGCGACGCTGCCCTGGTTGAGAAGCAACAATGCCTGTGCATCCACCACCCCGTGCTGCAGCAAAACCCCCATCACTTCCGGGCTGTTGCCAATCTCGCTCTGGTACTTTTCAACCACCGCAACCACAGCCTCCGGCTGGAACTTGACCAACAAGGCAATATATTTCGCGATAAACGGCTGCACGTCGGTGGAAATCTCAAACAATTTCGCCAAGTAGGTATACGCCAACTCCTCAGACAATTCCAATGCCTCCGCATGCAAGCCACGAGCATACTTTTCCACGAGGTAGATAAACCCCTCATCCATGGCCAACCGGGCAAAGTTGCTTCTCACCACATTGATCAAGTGTAACCGGCTAGCACCCTTTGTGGCGGCAAACGCCTGCTGGAGTAGCTGGCCCACTTGGCCATCGCCATCGCCTTGGCCTTCGCCTTGGCCTTCGCCTTGGCCTTCGCCTTGGCCTTCGCCGTTCTTCTCCTGCAACACAAGCTCGAGCGCCTGGGCGTACTTGCCCTGCGACGTGTATATCCCCACAAGAACATTGTAAAACTTTGCCGCCGCGAGCCGCTCGATAATAAAGTCCTTTTCCTGCTCCTCATCCCCTTCAAAGTACGGTAGTATGCTCTGCAATGCCAACTCGGCATCGTCGTGGTACTCGGTGTTTTCTGCCCCCAGGAGCAACCGGTCAACCACGCGCGAGATGGTCGACTGCGAGAGCCGGATAAACTGAAAGTATTTGGGACAGTTGCGGCCCATAAAAATCGCTAGTTGCATAGTGTCGTGGCTGGTGAAATCGCGTGGGTTGGCATCATACACGTCAAGCAACGCATCCACAATGTACTGGCGGAGGTTATTATCGTTCAAGTACGCATCCTCAAACACTTCATTCAACGTGGATAGCATTTCAAACGAGTTGAAGCGGAGGAAAGTGTACAAGTATGGGAATATCGTGTCGTCCTTGGCCGATTTCACCACGGCGCCATTTCTCCGCACACACCCGCTGGAAAAGAGCACGTCGCAAATGGCCCCCTTGGCTTTGGTTGAGTCCAAGATGGCCCGGTCGGTGGGGTACTGTTTCCCCGTGAGCACATATGACATGTACTCGTATGCCCGGGGGTCCGGGTCGGCGATAAACTCCAAAAATGGCGTTTCATAGTCGCCAAGCACATAGTTCCAGATATAAATCAAGCATTCTTGGAGGTGGTACTGCTTGCATAGCGACATGGTCAAGTCAATGTCTAGTGTCGTAATGTCCAACGTGCACACAATCTCGGTCAACTCGTCGCCCTTGCCCTGAAAGGCATAATACTCCACGAGTCGCTTGAAAACAGCGGGCGGTAACGACGTGATTCTGTTGGTCAACACAAACGGCGCGAGGGCGTCGAAATACACTTTTTCATTGTCCAAGGCTTCATAGAGCTCCTCCAAAACGTCACCGGCAGAGCCAATATAGGAGATGATGCTTAAATAAAGCGACAAGAACGCTTCCTTGTCGAGTTTCAGAATCAGTTCCCGCATAATCTTGATCAAGTGCGGCTGGAGCAACTTGGCGCGGGCGCTTTTGTCCCGGGGCAAGCCCACTAGCTGGAGCATTTGGGCCATACGGGGGTGGGAGTCGGAGTTGTAGAATTGGTCGGCGAGTGTCAATGCCGACGCATAGTCTTGACTCGCGAGCTTTTCAAGGAGAATGTCGGCCCATCCAAGGAGTCTTCCAATGTATATCTCGCAAGACAGGGGCAGGGGCAGGGACAGGGGCAGTGACAGGGATAGGGGCAGGGACAGGGCCAAGGCCAAAAGCCGTTGTTTGGTTGAGTACATTGAATGGACGTCAAATGTGAGTGGGTTCAGCCCCACCGGGGTGAGTCCCTTCCCCTTCCCAACGTCGGTATAGTAAAACATGAGCATCTTCGTGTCACTGCCATTCCTTTCAACCACGCACAATACGCCTTCCTTCAACCATCTTGTTTGTAGAATCACCCCGTTTGATATGTACCGGCACTTTTTTTTGACAACAATCTGCGGCATCTTTCTATCCTTATCCTTGGCGTCGCGGATTGCCGCCTGCACCCCCGGGGGCACATCCTCCAATTTCAAAATCGTCAACACATTGTGCCACACGTACGCAAGCACCCGCTGCGACGCCAGCCACGCCATGCAGCACGTTTCGTCACCCGTAACGTGCTTGCTCCTGCCAATCTTGAAATGCTGCTTGACAAACGGGAGGTGCGGGTCATTGAGCGACTTTGTGGAAACCACCGTGAGCATGTGTCGCCCCATGAGTGCCACGATGCCCAACCCGTCACTAAACTGTTGTTGCTCGCCAAGGGGCAACTTTTCACACTGCAAGATGGTATACTTGTCGTCGCTGATATTGGCGTCGTTCTTGCCGAGAACCTTTTGCGTGGCAAAATACGTGCTCATAAACTTCTTGACCCCATTGTGGAAAAACACGAGCCCCGACGTGTCGACGCTTAGGAGCTGGTGCTGGGCAAGAAACTCCAAATGAGAAATGGCACAGACGTGGCCCTGGGCATTTTGGGTGAACCGGAGGGGGAGGGTGATTGGCTGGATCGTGTGGTGCAACTCCCCCGTAGCCAAGCGCCATATCCGAATGGCGCCGTCGCTGTAGCCACCGGCAAAATACGACGAGTCCGGGGAGAATGCCATGCATGTGACTGGGCCGGCGAAAGTGTGCTCGGGTTGGTTATTGTAGTTGAATATAACCACCGCGGCCGGAGTGGCCACGGCGATGTAGATGCTGGTGGGGAGAAACAACACTGGCTGGCCATGGGTCGAGGTAAACTCGGGGGTTATAATGTTGAGTAAATTCCATCTGAATATGTCTCCAAGCCACTGCTGCCGTAGGTCTCCCGGGGTATGGTGCTGGTGCTCGTGCTCGTGTTGGTGCAGATGCTGGTGCTGGTGCTGGTGCTGGTGCAGCCTCAATGCGAGACTTGTCTTTGTTGTGGACCGATCATCAAAGCGGGTCCGGCTCCTGGTGTGAGACCTTTTGGGCGAGCTTGTAGACCCTAAGGAGCTGATGCTTGGGGATGAGCGCAATGAGGTTGTAGATAGCTCATATATAGGTTCCGCCATTGTGCCTCTGGGGTTACTTACTCCTAAAGATAAATTGTCCCTAAAAAAAAAAATAAAAAAAATACAGAGAGAGAAAGGTTGGTACCAACCAGCACCTCCACGATATGAACTTATCCCTCCAGGACCCGTTTTCGGTGGCAAAGGAGTACCCTGAAAGCTTAACCAACACGTTGAGCCACGGCCACGCCGTGGTGATGCAGTTCAACCACAAGGGAGACTACCTCGCCTCGGGGCTCGCCAATGGCACGGTGGTGATTTACGATATGGTGTCGGCGGGTGCTATTGCCCACTTGAGCTACGACAGCCACACGCGTCCCGTGACGTCGCTCAGTTGGTCCAAATGCGGGCGTTACTTGCTATCGTCGTCGCTGGATTGGTATGTGAAGCTATGGGACTTGAGCAAAGTGAATGACGCCGAGCATGCGGTTCTCCGCCAGGTCAAGTTTGACGGGCCCATCTGGTCGAGCTGCATGCACCCGCAAAACCCATTTGTGTTTGTGGCGTCGTTGTTTGACGACCTTCCCGTGTATGTGGATATGAGCAAGGGCAACGACGCTGAGATTACGCGGTTGAGCACGACGCCGTATACGGAAGATGACCCGCAAGAAGCTGACGATGAGAACCAGAACCAGAACCCGGACCAGGACCAGGAGCAGGAGCAGGAGCGGAAAAAGAGGAGGAAGAAAGAGAAGCACATGACGCTTGTGGCCACATTCACCAACGACGGCAAGTTTATCTTTACCGGCACCAGCAAGGGGTGGCTAAACATTTTTAAAGTGGGAGTGCAGGTGAGGCTTATCCGCTCGCTCAAGATGGCCAACTCCAACATCAAGCACCTTGTGATTTCGAGCAACGGGAGAAAGCTTGCAATCAACGCGTCCGATAGAATAATACGGCAGGTGAGTTTGCCCGACATGTTGAACACGCCCATTGCCGAGTGGGAGTTTGAGATTGACCACAAGTATCAGGATGTGGTGAATCGGTTGCAGTGGAACTCGGTGGCGTTTAACCACAATGCCGAGTTTCTCGTGGCGTCCACCTACGGCCAGTCGTCGCACGACTTGTACCTCTGGGAGACGTCGATGGGGTCGTTGATCAAGATTCTTGAAGGGTCGAATGAGGAGTTGATTGACGTAAAGTGGAACTATAGCCGGTGCACCATTGGGTCCATTGGGTTGGACTCGGGAATGATTTATCTCTGGACGGTGCAGTTTCCGCAGAAATGGAGTGCGTTGGCCCCTGACTTTGTCGAGGTGGAGGAGAACATTGAGTATGTGGAGAAGGAGGACGAGTTTGACTTTGTTGACGAGGACGAGTTGGCCAAGAAAAGGTTGGAGGAGGAAGATTTGGTGGTGGATATAATCACGCGAGAAACCACCGATGCGAGAGGGTTTGACACCACGCGGGAGTCGTTCATCATACCGATTGACTACGAAAAGGGGATAGTCATGTGATGGGGGGTGAGAATAGCCCTGGTGGTATATACATATATATATATACACACACACAAGAGGTTGCTGTTTCTTGTTGTTGGTGTGTGATATTTCCATCCTCTACTTTTTGTGGACGGCACAACACACCAACCAACACAAATTTGAAGCGCCAATCTTGAATGCAAGTTGGAATTGGAAGTTGGCCAGCATAAGCAAGTAGGCAAGTGGAAAAAGGGGTATAGAGAACAAGCCGGTGAGACATTCTTCTTCACTGCAGTAGGCCCCACTTGTACCGCTTCTTCTCTGATTTACTCTCTTCTTTCCTTCCCATATACCACTTCCCCCCTATAACAGAATGGGTCTCATGGGGGAGAACGAACAGAAAAAGAAAAAGAAAGAAAAGAAAAAAAATGAAAACATAAACATTGACAAAAAAAAAAAAGCTCAAAGAAAAACACTGATTCATTTCACCAACCAACCAACCAACCCACCCAAGACCCACATACACACACACACACACACGTGCGCGCTGGGCCAAGCTATTACCTGACTCCGCCATCAAGGGACACCACTACTCATATCCGCATTTGCATCTGTCGGCACACTCACACACTCACACACTCACACACTTTTTTTTTTTTTGTTCCTCCTTGCTTACACCCCTCCTCCACCACCCAGATGTCACTATCTACACCCAGAAAACGTACTTTGGCCGAACTCGACTCGGAACTTCCTTCGTTTGAGGACCCGCAAGACACGGTCAATGCAGTGATATCCGCCTTTGTTACGCCTGAGGAAAAGACCAACGTGTCCGACACCTATGCCAACGACAAGAACCAGGCCACCGAGATCCAGGCGTACGCCAAAATTGCTGGAAAGGACTGGACGTTTTATGTAAAGTCATTGGCCATTTCCATCGGCCGCAACACCGACGCCAACAATAGTGGGCCGCTTATAGACATTGACTTGGGCCCTGCCAAGGTTGTTAGCAGGCAGCATGCCACCATCACATACAACTTGGACTTGAGGTGCTGGGAGTTGAAAGTGTTGGGCCGCAACGGCGCCAAGATTGATGGCCAAAAGGTGACTGTTGGATCCACCCAAATGAACCCATTGCATTCAGGAGCCATTTTGGACGTTGGCGGCACGCAAATGATGTTTATCTTGCCAGACTCCCCGCCAACCATTGTGCCCAAGATGTTGGAAAAGTTTATGGCCAGGTTTAGAGAGCAGCAGCAGCAGCAGCGACAACAACAACAACAACAACAGGCACAACAACAGGCCAAAAAGCATGCCAATGGCAGCGGCGGTGGCATCAAGTCGTTTCAGATGTTTGACAAGGCGCATTTGACCCACTCCCCGTCGTCGGTTTCCACCTCGCTCCAGAGCAACTTGGACCAAGACTTGTCCAAGGAGGAGGCCAAGGATATAAAGCCGCCCTATTCGTACGCCACCATGATCACCCAGGCCATCTTGTCAAACTCGCTGGGGGTCATGTCACTTGCCGAGATTTACGACTGGATCTCTTCTCACTATGCATACTACAAGTACTCCAAAACAGGCTGGCAAAACTCCATTAGACACAACTTGTCGCTCAACAAGGCGTTTGACAAGGTGCCCCGGAGACCCAATGAGCCGGGCAAGGGGATGAAGTGGCAGATCAGCGAGTCGTATAGGGAAGACTTTTTGAACAAGATTAGCGACGGGACGATTTCCAAGACGAGAAGGGGATCGTCCGTTTCTAGACAGTTGCACTTGCATTTGGCAACTCACAAGCATCTACCAGAACCAAAGACGTACTACGAGCAACAGATGGAGGCGGACCACGCGTCGTCGTCGTCAACGGCGACAGGACCCTCGCCCCAGCATCAGCAACAGATTCAACAACTTCAACTCCAGCAGCATCAACAACAACAACAACAACATCAACAACAGCAAAACCTCCAGCAGCACCAGCAGCACCAGCAGCAACATCCTCAAAACTCTCAGCCGACGCAACCAGTGCCCGTACAGTACCCCGCTCCGCCATCAAACCCCATGCAATCAAACCCCATGGGGTTCATGCCGCAGGCCAACATGTACGTGCAGCACAATGACACCAACACCCCCAACAACGGCAACATGCCTCGCTACCAATACCAGCAGATTTATCAGCCTCCACAAAAACAGTTGCTGCTGGAACACCATTTCAACGGCAAGGAGCTTGCGTCGCCCATGAGACAGGGCCAAGAAAGCAGTGTCAAGATGCCCAAAGGCGCAGCGCAGATGTATAACTTGCCACCACCCCCACCGCCAAATGCAGCCGTGGCGGCAGCATCGTCAGCATCATCATCATCTGCAGCCGCTGCCGCAGCTGCAGCCACATCGGCACCAGGGTCGCTTTCGAGAAGTGACTCGTCATACAATGTGGACTTGAATGAGACGACAAACTCAACCACCACCGACATGTTCAACTCGCCCAAGAAAGTCGCCGCCATTGAGGCATACACTCCGGACAGGGGAACCACCAGGAACGGCAATAAGCAGTCCTCGCCCGCATTTTGGAACTTTGTGCAGTTTAGCACGCCAGGACAAACGCCATTGAAAAAAGACGATGAGAGCCCATCAAGGGGTGACGACTCCCCATTCAAGAAAGCACAGACGGTTAATCAACAGGGATGAGCAGCAGCAACTTGCTGTTGTTCTTTTTTTCTGTCTATGCTTGCTCCGTTTTCGTTTTTGTTTCTATCTACTTTCCTTTCCTTTCCCTCCTCCTTTTTTTTTTCTTCTTTTCTATATGTAAATGTAACTAGAAAGATCTGTTTTTGATATCAAGTAACCTCCGCTCAATCTCCGCCACCAGTTTATTGCTTTCTCGAGCAATGCCGAGCTTGAGGTCGGCGTCGAGGGACGCAAACCGCGAGATCAAGTTGCCGTCAATAACATTCTTGACGGGGTTGTAATAACTCCTAAACTTCAAGTGGTCTCGCGCCAATGCATTGTGCTCCATCTTGGCCGCGTCAAAGTCGTCGAAATTATAGTCAAACACTCTACGCATCGCCACTTGGAGCGTATCCATCAACTCCACCTCCTGTCGCGACACCAACGGCACAAACATCCCCACCTCTCCCTCAATCGTGGTATAAATAATGCTGTCCTCGCCGTGGTGGAACGAGCCGAGGTTGAAGGAAGTAACCACGTCCCCCAAGTAGTACTCGGCAACGTCGGTCAACTTGAACGGGGTGCTGTTCAAATAGGCGTCGTGCGACTTTAGCAATGTCCAGTCTTGGTCCGATTGGCGCGACACGTGCGCGTCGAGCCGGGTGACAAAGACATTGCCAAACTTGTCGCCACCAACCACGGTGTCATAGTCGAGCTTGCACCACGCTGTCACTTGCCTCCTGATTACACTATCGGCAAACGCAATAAAGCGGTTTTCCACCACGTCAAACTTGGCAAACGCGATAGAATCGGAACCAGCAACGGCGATCCGGTTGTTGCCCATGGGCAACACCTTGACTATGCTTGACATGAATTTGATTACCGAGACCGATTTCCGAAGAAGTTGTTTTTGGCCAAGGTCGTATAGCCTAAGGTGATTGTCGGACGCCACGAGGAGCTTGTTGTGGAACTCGGCAAGGACCAGGGGCAAGAAATCGAGCTCGGTCTTGTGCACCAACTGGAGCAGCTGTTTCCTGGTGGCAAATGTATACAAATAGCTGTTGCCATTTGAGTTTGGGAGGTATGTTCGATTGGTGGTGACCCCAACAATGAGATACTCCTGGCCCGAAAAGGTCACCTTCAGCAGCGACGTGATGGATTCAAACGGTTCCAACTCAATGGATTGGGCTATATCGTCCTTGCCCAAAAGTGTTTGGACACACGACGCCCAAGCGCCAGGGGTGGTTTTCTTATACCCAAACGCCTCGTACAAGTCCTGGTCCACCGACTCATTGGAATTTTCTTGGTGCAAGCTAGGTTTGAACGGACCTTGGATGCCATATTCAGTTTCGGTGATATAAACCTTGTCCTCGCCCGTCCCGGCAATCATCATCTTTTGCGGCGTGTAGCGCAATCGCACTTTTTCAATGCAAAACTCTTGCAAGGGGTCAAACTCGGCATCCTCCTTGCCCAACGAAAAGATGACCAAATCGTCACCCGAAACACCCACAATGGCCTCACCGCCAATATCCTCGGAGCGGAAAAAGCTCCCGTTGGTGATGTCGACCCCCAAGAGCGGCGTGAGCTTGAACTCGCCCGCGTGGGTATACCCCACCCACTGCGGCGACGAGATTGCCAACACGCCATCAATGGAGTGGCCCACCTTGATGGGGGAGAGCTGCACGGCCCGGGCGCCGAGGTACCGCACCCTGCTGTCTGAGAGCTTGCCGCTATGGTCCATCTTGGTGCGGGCGTAAACGCCATTGGCCATCCCGATATGGACCTCGCCCCTGTCCATAAGCAACGAGCACGCGGGCGAAGACAAGGCCTGGAGCGAGTTAATCTCTAAACAATTGTGCGCCAGGAGCGAAATCACCAGCACGGTTTCGTCGGAACAGCCAAGAATGGCAAAGTCGCCTCGAGTGTCACCGCGCAGTACGGCCATGGCCGTCACCGACGACCCGAGCTCGAGCCTCTCCTGGTACTCAATCAACTGGTCGTCGTGGGCATCCACTTCAAAGTAAACCACTTCGGCGTTTGACATTGCCACCAAAACCTGTTGGTTATTGGTGGCGGCGTGGGTGATGCTTATCCCCGCTGGAGGGAACCAGTCGGTTACTTTGCCCTGACGAACGTGCCGTACGCCATGCGTGTAGACTTGCACCACCGAGGTGTGGCCCACCTGCTGAACGGCAATTGTGGGCTGGTCAGTGACAAACTTGGAGTCTTCAACGTCCTCAACCACCTCTCCAATGGACAAGACCAATGTCTTGCACGCCAGGAGGGACGAGATGACCAACCACTCGTCATTGTCGGAATCCTGCGAGAGCTTGGTGGTGAACACGGCCGAGGGCGTGAGCGGCAAGGGAGACTTTACAATCGTCAGCGTGGCGATGCCGTGCACGACAGACTTGACAAACGACTGCGACGATAGCGTGGTCAACCCACCAGGGGTGGGCTTGGCGTCAAATATGGGGCTGAGCGAATCAACCACGTCAATCAATGCAAGGTTCTCGAGCCCCCGGGGCTCAAATGTGATTGCTGTCTTGCCATCACTATACAGCGACGCTTTAGCAAGCTGTCCCGCATCAGTCTCATCGCCCAACTTTTCAAACTGGTAGAGCAACTTGTCATTGTTCAAAACGTTGGCAAAGAGAAACCCGCTCTTGAAAATGTTGAGCGACATGCACGGCGGGATCGTGTCAAAGTAGGTGAGGACAATGTCCCTTAGCACTTCGCGGTCGGCATCATAGTCAACCGTCAACTTGAACAAGTCGCCCCTGGTGTTTTGCAAGAGGATAAAAAAGCCCCTTTGCTTGAGCTTGTGCGTGACATGGTTGACAATGGCGCTGGTGGTGCTGTCGGCATAGCTGCCGGCTCGCTGGGGCAATTGCACGCACAACCGTTGCTCTTCCGCGCCCAATCTGTCGCACACAATCTTGTTGGCGCAGCACACTAGCACCCCGCCTATATGTCCCGGAAGCGGGATGAGATGGCTGGCGTCGGCGGGGATCGGTTTCCGGGGCCGCTTCTTGACGATGTGGTTCAACCCTTGGTCAAGCTCGTAGTAGTTTAGCACAACCTCCTCGGTACCGTGTTCCACCATCTCCAACGCGGCAAACAAGGGGTTCACTTCGCTTTCCAATGCCGCCACATGTAAGCAAAATGACTGTTTGGCATGGGCCTCCAACGGCGACGAGAGCTGCAAGTGTTTGCTTCCCCGCTCCACGCGATACATGAGCCGGTTCCGCTCAATCGCCAGCACAAACACGCCGCGGTTTGCCGGGTCAACCGCGAGGTATTCACCGGGGTAAGTTCTGCCCCAGCCGGTTTTGGCCATGGGCTCGTTGGCCACGGGGATAAACTGGTTCTTTTTGGCGGAATATTGGAGAATAGAGAGGTTTCCCGAGTCGGACGTCACCACCAAGTGGTCACGCGTGCCGTGTCGGATCTTGCTCACCTGGTTGATCACCCCGATTGTGGCCTGTGTCGATTTCGTTTCTAGCTTGCTGGTTTCCCTATTGATTGATGAAAGGTGGATATTGGTTGATGACACAAGGACAAGCTGCTGGTGTGTGTCATTGTCGAGAAACTGGCCCACTATCGAGTGGGTATAGTGCGATGCATGTCGCAATGTCAAGTGGTAGAGGTGCACCGCCTCATTGTCGACCAACATGGATGTGGATGAGACTCGTACCTGTGTGTGGGGGGGATGTGTGTGGGATGAGACTTGTACCTACCTTTGGGATGAGACTTTTTTTTTTTTTTCTTCTACTGGGTTTTGCAAGATTATCGACTATGAATAAATCGTTTAATGATATATTTAAGCTATACATCATCCCCTACTGTGCCTTTTCAACGTGCTCAGTGGTGGACTTGACCACATCCAACTCCTCGTCTCCCACAACCTCCCCCATGTGGTCCTCTTCCGCCGTGGTGTGGTCCTTGATCCAGAAAAAGTAGACGGGGATGGCAATGATCAAGGATCCCTGGCACAATGCCCACGAGCTGGCAAACATGTCAATGTACGGAGTCCCAATGGCGTCCAACCTCCATGCAATAGCGGCACCCGCAGACTGGATCCCCTTGTAGAAACCAGCGTACAAGGCGGTCTTTTTCGGGTTGTTGGACAAGGCGCCCAAGGTCCACAAAATAAATGTTTGGAAAAGGGCGTCGTACATGCCGTAAAAGATGTACAAAAACACGGGTCCAATGTAGGCGCGGTCCGTGTAGTCCATGGGGGTGATCAAGGGGGGCACGCTCTCGGTCTCGGCCCGGGTGAAGCCCAATTGGAATTTCAACCCGCCGCCCCAGATAACCAAAGACACCACGGTGAGGATGGCGTAGCCAATCTTGGCTCTAACGGAACGTCTGAAATACTTCAAGTCCAAGATGTAACCCAAGAGGATGGCGCCCACCATCTGGGCCAACCAGTACAACAACGAGTTCAACGACCGGGTTCTCAAGTTGAACATGCCGTGGTTGACATTGTTGAACTGGTAGGTGTAGAACCAGTTGGATGCAAAAAACATGGGGAACAAGACCAAGATCTTGGGCTCGCGCACCAACAACTTGCCCAAGGCAAACAATTCGTCCTTCCAGTATGGGTGCTTCTCGCCCATGACCTTGGTTCCGTCGGACTTCCACACTTTGGACATGGGCAACATGAAAAAGGCAATGGCGGAGCCGCAGCACATCAAGATGATAAAGGCGATAAACGTGCCGTCGTTGGCGGAGGTGCCCTTGTTTTCGATATTGTTGGCCAAGGGAATGATGGAGCCAATCACGGCACCCAAGTTGAAAATGACCCAAAACACCATGATGGCTTTACCCTTGTTTTGTTCTGTGGGGTACGACATGATGATGGTTCCCTGGGCCGCCCACAACACGGCAGCGCAAAGACCCAAAAAGGCCCCGGCGAAAATGACAAACCCCTTGTTTTCATTGTGGTTGAATGAAAGCAAGGAACCAGCGTAGATGGCATACCCCAACCCGCCAAACACCAACGAGGCTCTAACGCCAATGACGTTGCAGATGGTACCGCCGAAAAAGCCAATGGTGGCAAAAGTGGAGTACAAGGCCACCGAGGCATTGTCGGAGGTGACCTTGTCGCTGATGGAAGCCCCAATACCAGAAAGGGCGTTGAACATACCGGGGGTCATAAAGATGACAAAGGCGCACATGACAACTTGGGTCATGGCGGAGGAGTACCTAAACTTGGTGAAGCCCAAGCTGATGGGCTTGTCGAACCAGTTGCCCGAGCTTTCTATTTCCTCGATGGTGTGGTGCTTCAACTCAATGTGCTCGTCCTGGTGGGCCAATTCCAAGTCCTTGCTCCCGGAAGAGGAGTCGTGTGAACTGATATCGACAGCGGCGGTTTCTTTGGACATGTTGGAGGTGTTGTGAAACTGTTATTGATGTGTCTTGTTATGTGCTTTTCGTGGTGGTGGTTGTGTCTGGTTATGTGCTTTTGGTGGTTGGAATGGAATGGAATGGAGTGGAGGTAGAGGTGGATGGGGATGATGATGAGGAATAAAATAGGACCAAGGGGGAGGAACCCCGGCTTGTATTTATATATATATCCTCGTTGAGGGTATAAGGGTCGCCTCGCCTTGCTCTTTGGAACAATTAGGGCTATATGCTTCTCCACACTGCGACAATATGCGTGAGTGGGTATCTTTCGTATCGATCAATATTCCCAGGTGGTATTTTCGTGCCGCCGATGGAACAAGAAAGGGAAAAAAAAAAAAAAAAAAAAAAGGGAAATCTCTTTGAGGGAGAAATTGATACCTTGAGGAACGAGGGTGGAGGAGAGGAGAGGAGAGGAGAGGCGAGGCTGTTTAGGGTTTGTCACTTTTGCTTAATCTTTCCATGTTTTACTTTTTGACTCTTGTCATTATAGCCGCCCAGTAGGATGAAAGATAACGCGGCAGGTGATGATAATAAGAGAGAGAGAGATTGTGCTGGTGAATATGCCGCTTGCCCCTCTTTCTCATCTTTCTGCTTTCCCCCCCCCTTGACCTCCATCTTCCTCTCTTGCTGTTCATCTCCTATTGTTTGGATTTCATCGGGGCGTATCTCTCGCCTCGCCCTCCCCCTACCTCTCCTCCTCCTAACTAAAGTTTTTGATCTTGCAAATCGATAGTTTTCCCAATTGGGAAATCGGATGTAACATGGTTTCATAATGCAACCACGATGAAGGCGAACAATAAAATAAATATAAACTAGCCGCAAAAATGAAAATGAAAAGAAAAAACACTAGAGACTCATACGACTTGGCGAAAGAAAAAAAAGATGGGGGAGGCGGGCGGGTCTGTCTTTCAGAAAGAAACAGCCCATCCGGGGTAGGGTGGCAGTCCATAGGAAGAGGTATCGACACTTTGCGCTGTTGTACTGACTGCCGCGTGTCACGCAACAAGAAATCAAAAGAGGGGAAGTTTTGGCCCAGAAAAAAAAAACGTTTGTCTCTCTGCTCACTTGGCAGCGCGGGAGTGACCAAAGTGAACAGTGACAGTAACAGAAACAGAAACAGTGACAGAGAAGGGGGCAATAGTGAGGCACCAAGCAGCTAAAAACCCCATACAATTTTGTTCTCTTTCCCCTTTACTCCATAGTTCATATTGGCTCAATCATATTGCCACCATCCGTTTCAGAGTGGGGAAAAGAGAGTGGCTCGAGCTACGAGCCTCTTTTCTTTGAGCTTCTTTTACTTTGATGTAACATCCACTCCCCTCGAGCAATAAACCGCCCCCTTTCCTTTATTCCCCGTTCTACCCCCTTTCACTCCACAAACAGCATTTCTTGGTTGCTTTGTGGGGTTCATATTGGCAACGGGCTCTACGCTGAATCAATGCTACATTTCTGTAACAAATCGAATGGTGGAGGGAAAAAAAGGGCACGTATTTCCAATGCAACATCGATTTGATGTTGCATTGAGAGTTTGGTGGAAAGAGAATGAAAATGAGAATGAGAAAACCGGTGGTGCTTTCCGGGGGGGCTGGTGAGCAATTTGCCCTATCAGAAGCAATAAAGGGGAATGCTCACCATCTCCTTGTGTTTGTAGCTGCATGCTCCTTATCGCTCGTTGCAATCAAATAGAGTTGATAGTGTCGCCTTATCTTTTGATACAACTGCAGCAATAGCTTGCTGCTTGCTGCTTGCTGCTTGCTCCCTTATCTCGATGGATTCTGTAAAGCGAAGATCGAGGGGGGGAGGGGGAGGAGGGGAGGGTCAACCTCCTCCTCCCATCTTTCTCTTCCCCCTCCCCCCGTCAAATGTCTTTTTGCTATATACCGTCTACAACACGATTGTTCTCCCCCTCCCCCTACTGAATACTCTTGCCCACTTTCACAATGCTCTCAACCAAATCATCAATAATCGCGTCGGTCAAAATGGGCGAGTTGAAAACAACTCGGAAAAACTCGCCCTTTTTGTCATTGGCCGGGTTGGGACTAAAGTCAACGAGGTACTTGCCCAACTGGTGCAACTCCCGCGAAATGTACCTGGTGATCTCAGTGTTGCTCTTGGTCACCTCCTCGGGGTGGTAGTAAAAGCACACCTGAAGACACTGTGGGTTTGCCACGAGCTCAAACCCGGGGGTGTTGCTAATCTTGGTGGTAAAGTAGTCGACAATGGCGTACGCGTGGTTGACCCGCTGCTCAAACCCCCGTTTGCCGTAGTAGAGCCAGGCGAGGTAAAACTTGAACGCGTCGCTCCGGCGGCCACACCCCATGGTGCCATCGGCAAGGTCAAAGTTTTCATCGCCAGACTCGCGGCCATGAAACAAGTAGGGAGCTTGCAACGACATGGCGGTTTGAAAGTTGCCAACGTGGGGCAACAACAAAAAGGAGCATGTGTTGGGCACCCCCAACATCTTGTGCGGGTTAACGGTGATGGAGTCGGCGAGCTCACACCCGGCAAGCCGGTCCTTGTACTTGTCGGAAAAGACGACATTGCCGCCCCACGACCCGTCAATGTGGAAATGCACCTTGTTCTCCTTGGCCACATTGGCAATCTCGGCAAACGAGTCGTACGAGCCAAACACGGTGGTTCCCGCGGTGGCATTGATGTACAACGGGGTGTACCCGTCCCGCTTGGTTCTGGCAATGGTGTCGCGCAACTGGTCAACATTCATGGTGCCATCGGGGTGCACGTCAACTTTGAACACATTTTCCGACCCAAACCCCAGCAATATGGCCGCCTTTTCCACCGAGTAGTGGCAGTGCCTTGACGTGTAAATGGCAAACTTGTAGCTGCCATTCCCCTTGGTCTTGGTCTCGGGAAACCTCAACGACCGCGCAATCTGCAAGCTGGTGATGTTGGACCACGACCCGCCCGAAAAGGTGAGCCCGCCACACAGGTTCTGGTTGTGGGTGAAAAACAACTGGGCATATTTTTTCCCAATATAGTTTTCGAGAACCGACAACACGGGCGACACCGTATAGACGTGCGAGTTTGTGTTTAATATGGACAAGAGAATGTCCGACACCACGCCGATGGGGTTGTTGGAGGCGTACAACTTGTCCAAAAACCCCGGGTTCCATGTGTTGACCGAGTACTCCAACACCTTGTCGATTGTTTGGAAAAGCTCAGCCTCATCACACGGCTGGTCCAAATCGCCATTCTCGGTACCAAACTCTTTTTTCAAAAAGTCGGGGGTGTGGTATGTGCCCAACGACGCCGCGTGGTAACTGACGCTGCTGGGGTCGGCTTGGTCAATGTAGGCGAGTAGTTTGGGAACGAGTTTGGATAATAACCGGTTGAGCTCCTCGGCCCTGTTGGTTTCCAAGTTGCTCAGTATCGTCATTGGTGGTGGTGGTGATGGTGGAAGAATTGAAATTTGCTTTCTTTTTTTTTTTATGACTATTCCCTCTTGTCAGCGCCCAGTTCCATTTAGCGGCATTTCGATTCTGGTCTATGGTAGCGCCACAGTGCATTACGGGGGGAGCAGGGCAGGGCAGGGCAGAGGGTAGGCGAGGGCAGAGGGTAGGCGAGGGCAGGGGCAGGCGAAACCCGGACGGACGTAACCGGGGCAACCCTGCGCTGCGCTACCCTGCCACCAGCCACCAGCAACGCGCGTGACCCAGAGGCAAAATGCTGATGAGGCCATTTTTCCGCCGCGTGAGTCCCCACACACAACAATGGGCCGTAATAAAAAGAAACAGGCCAAGGAAAAGCGTCACCATGACGATGATGAGGGAAGGAGAGATTGGTGACATCATAAATGTGGGTTGAAAACATGTATATATATATATATATATATACTG
Organism: Zhuliangozyma blackwelliae; assembly: GCA_030579015.1. Taxonomy (NCBI): domain Eukaryota; kingdom Fungi; phylum Ascomycota; class Pichiomycetes; order Serinales; family Debaryomycetaceae; genus Zhuliangozyma; species Zhuliangozyma blackwelliae. The sequence continues at coordinate 4,807 of JAKTZW010000421.1, read as the reverse complement.
CTTCCTCTGATCTCTTTTTCCTCTTTCCACTTCTTCACTCCAAGTTTATCATTTCAAACAATACAATCAAAACTATATAACCATGTTTGGCGGCAGAAGAAGAAGATCTAATATGTTGATGGGTGTCGGTGGTCTAGCACTCGGCGCCATGGCCATCAACTCCATTTCAAAGAATAGACGAGCATCACACCCCGCCCCCCAGCAGCAGCAGCAGCAACAACAGCAACAAGCTCCACAACAAGAACATCACTACCACCACTATGGACCCCCACCCCCACCCCACTCACAACCAGGACACTATCTGTCAAGTGGTTACCCAGCACACGCTCCGCAGGGTCAGCACCATCAATATGGTCCTCCCACCCACGCACTGCACCCACCACACCACCAGCATACGGTACTGTCACCACACCACCAGCACCACCAGCACCACCCCCACCAGCACCACCCCCACCAGGTGCACCCCCGTCAAGCACACCCACACCAGGTGCACGCACCGCAGCATCATCACCTGCATTCCTCACACGCTCCTGCTCCACCCTTGCCAGCTCGTAGGTACCAGCAGGACCCATTTGCTGATGAAAAGCCGCATCCAAGACACGCCAAGCCTCCTCCATCACAGGGTCTGTGGCACGCCCCTCCCCCTGCTTATCATTGAGTAATGGTAAATCTATATACATAACGCACATTTATGACATCATTTCCTCCTCCTCCTCCTCCTCCTCCTCCTCCTCCTCCTCCTCCTCCTCCTCCTCCTCCTCTTCTTCTTCTTCTTCTTCTTCTTCTTCTTCTACTGCTCCTCACTTTCTCAATTAGTCTAATATTAAATTGGTTTAAAAAGTCTATACTGGGCTCTTGCTTTCGGCGCGTTCTAAATCAGAATCGTCACCCTTTTTGTTCCTCTTGAGCCACCCAAACCCAACAATGTAGATAAACTTGTTAAACGCCTTGGTGGGAAAGATCCGCTGCACCCAAACATTGGGCACAATTCGAATAAAAAGTCCCACGGGGATACTGAGGAACCCACACAAAATCGCCGTACCCCATTGCCCCGGCGTTTGCCTCACAATGCTAAATGAGGCGCCGCCCACAAACATAATCAAAATCTGACACCCGCCGATAATCAAGGCAATGGTGATAAAGTACCAGTTGCGGAACAAGTGCAGGAAAAAGTTTAAATTCTCCAACGAGATCCGGCCCCGCACAGTGGTGATCTCGTCGGCCTCGTCGAGTTTCCGGGTGACAAACAACTTCCAAAATTGCAACCACACAAACGTGTTAAAGGTCATGGCGTCGAGCTGTTTCTGCTGGTGGTTATTGATCACGGCGCCCGAGCCATAAAACAACTGCTTCCCGGCAAAGTGCAACACAAACGTGACAATCAACTGGGTAATGGACTGGCCAAGAATCATCTTCCACATGGAAACGGAAATCAACGGCGCCGTTCTCCCCGCTGGCTTGCGGTTCAAAAACGAGTCATCCGGCTTATCGGTGGCCAACGCCAACGCCGCCAACGTGTCCATAATCAAATTGACCCACAACAATTGCACCGCCGTAAGCACCGACTGGTTATCAGAAGACGCCACCGCCGACACAAACGTCAACACACACGCGGTGATATTCACCGTCAACTGAAACTGGATAAACTTTTTGATCGAAGTCGCCACCGTCCGGCCCCATTTGATGGCCTGCACAATGTCGGTAAAGTCATCCGTCATCAAGATAATGTCACTGGCCTCACGCGCAACTTCAGTGCCGGCAATACCCATGGAAAACCCAACATCGGCCAACTTCAAGGCGGGAGCATCGTTGGTGCCGTCACCGGTAACGGCAACCACCTCGCCGGCCTTTCTCAAAGTGTCCACCAATATCCGCTTATCCTCGGGTGACGATCTCGCCAATACTCGCAACTCGGGCACCACTTTTTTCCTCTCCTCCACCGAGAGTTTTCTAAACGTTGGGCCCTCCATCCACGCATGCTCGTGCGACAAGTCGTCCGGGGTGAGAATGTGGCACTCCTTACTAATGGCCTTGGCGGTGTTGAGATTGTCGCCCGTAACCATGCGCACAGTAACTCCGGCGCGCTTGCACTGCAACACCGCCTCCGCCACTCCGGGCTTGAGCGGGTCCTGGATCCCCACCAATGCGTCCAAGACAAACCGCTTGTCAATCTGGCTGGCGCTGGCGCCGACATTGATCAACGCCAGCGGGTCGGCTTCCTTGGGGTTTTCCCGGTTTTGCAACTCGGCGGGGGGCCAGTGTGCCACGCCAACAATGTCGCGGTGGCCCAACGCAATGGCCCGCAACGCATCGTTGGCATACGAGTCGATTTTGGAAAGCACCTGGTCGCGCTTGGTGCGGTCGAGCTTGATCAACTCGCCCCTCGTGTTTTCCTCATACCCGCAGTTTTTAAACACAATCTCGGCCGCGCCCTTGACATAGATCCGGAACCCGTTTTCGATGCGCATCACCACGCCGGCCCACTTGCGCGACGACTCAAATGGAATGGTTTGCACAATGTCGTGCTTGTTGCTTTCCCGAATCTCGTCGAGCGACTTGTCGCCAAACGACTGAAACTTGTCCTTGGCCATAATCAACAAGGCCGACTCGGTCTTGTTGCCCAAGTACGGCTCGTCAAACGAGCCCAATTCGTGAAACTTGGTTTGTTTCTTGGCAAAAAGCTGCTTGAAGAAAGATTGCCGTGCGGGCCTTTGCTTCAACACAGTGACCTGGCTCTCGTCATAATTGACATTGACAAACGCGGTGGAGTTGAGAATCACATTGGTGCAGAAATATACCCGCTCCTCCAGGGTCATGGTGGGGATCACATCCAACGACGTGGGGTCCGAACTGTTGTTTGCCGTGTCGTCAAACTCGAGCGGGTTGCCCTCATTGTCCAACCCAAAAAACCCACGAACAATCCTCATTCGGTTTTCCGTCAATGTCCCCGTCTTGTCGGAACAAATGGCGGTGGCGCCGCCCATGGTCTCACACGACTTCAACACTCGCACCAAATTACCATTCTGGGCCATTCTGGTGGTGGCAAACGCCAACGCCAAGGTGACGGCCAAGGGGAGACCCTCGGGGATGGCAACAACGACAATGGTGACGGCGGTGATGATAATGTCGATAAACCGCTTGCCCTTTTCGGTGGATGGCAACTCGTGGAACGAGCCGCCGGGGGCAATGTCGACGCAGTACCGGATAAACAACACCACAAACAACACGAGGGCGGCCAAGAACCCGTATTTGGAAATGCCCTCGGCGAGATTGTCCAACCGAACTTGCATGGGGGTGGTTTCGGCCTCGTGGTTCAAGCTCAACATTGTTCTTCCGTGGATGGAGTGTTGCCCCACCGCCGTCACCACGGCATTGCCCAATCCGGACAACACCTTGGCGCCCGAGATGAGGTAGGGGTCGCGGAGCTTTATGGCCCTGCTCCCAATATCTTCGGTGGTGGGTAAATTGGACTCGTAAATCGACATGGCCTTTTCCACCGGCACTTTTTTGATGGTTTCCGACTCGCCAGTCAATGCCGACTCGTCGCACTCCACCTCTCCATCAAACAACACCGAGTCTGCTGGCACGACGTCGCCCGTTTGCAAATTGATCACGTCGCCCACGAGCAAGTCATAGATGGAAATCAATTTCTGGTCGCCGTTGCGCACCACAATCAACTCGCGGTCCTCCTTTTTGGCATTGAGCTTGGCAAACTGGCGTTCCTTTTGGTAGTCGTTGGCGGCACCAACAAGCACCACAATGGCCACCGCCACAAGGATGGCCACGCCCTCGACCCAGTCAACTTTTGGCAAGGGCTTGCCCTCGTCGTCATAGTGGGTGCCGCTGCCAAATGTCTCGTACAACCCAAGGGCAAGCGACACAATGGCGGCAATGGACAAAATCACCAACACCTTGTCCTTTAATGCTTCCCAACAAAGACGGAAAAACCCCTTTTGCGCCTTTTGCGGCAACCGGTTGGCGCCCCAGTGGTGTCGTCTCTCGGCGAAATCCGCCTCGTTGGCATCGTCCAACCCGCGCTGCGACGTCTTGAGGAGGCTGCACAATCGGTCAAACCCGCCCAAGTCGTACAAGGCCTTGAGCGATTTTGGGTCATGCAAGTTGGACAACTCTTGGGTGCTCACCAAGGCATCGTTGTACCTGGATCCGGAGGAGAGGATGGCTTGTAGTTTGTGTGACTGGGTGGTGCCCGTTCGCGTGGGCGGCCTGGTGAGTGCTTGGGGCGCGGGGATGTTGGACATGGCGATGTTGGAGTCATTGTCGTGGCGCTCTAGGCCTTGGTTGTTGAGCGGGGTGGTGCTCGAGGTGGACGACTGGTCGTCGTCGTTGTAGTTTGGCAACTGGAGCGTGTTGATATCGCTCGATTTTCGAGTAGGTGCCATTGTGGAATGGGGGTATTGGCTATTGGCTATTGGCTATTGGCTATTGGCTATTGGGGGGGAATACGGGGTTGAATATGCTAGATTTTGTGGTTTCTTTTGTAAATACCTTTGAGATTTTGGGAAAGATTCAGGGAGGTGGTTACAACTGTAGTGTGGTTCCTGGTATATCTCCCTTTAACGGCAAAAGTGAAAAAGTGGATGGGGGGGGTGGGTAAAGGTGAATCTTCTTCTCTCAATCTCAGTCTCTTTCTCTCTCCTTATATTGGTAATCCAAAAAGCCTTTGAGTTCTTGGTCTCTTTTTTTTTCTTTTCTTTTTCCTTTTTCCTCCTTCCTTTTGGGCTGTGATTCCTTGTTACCTTTTCTTGCAAATGGTACAACAACAGTCAGTCAGTCAGTGCAACTTGTG